>JAGVSP010000942.1:0-50387 GCA_022494985.1 Micrasema minimum
TTCCATTATCCGCACACAATGGTGCATACATTGAAACACAAAGTGCAGTGAATATTGAGATTTCGTTATATAAAGGCAACGGATAATCTGCATGGCACTAAAATG
Source organism: Micrasema minimum (assembly GCA_022494985.1). Taxonomy (NCBI): domain Eukaryota; kingdom Metazoa; phylum Arthropoda; class Insecta; order Trichoptera; family Brachycentridae; genus Micrasema; species Micrasema minimum. The sequence goes on from JAGVSP010000942.1 coordinate 106, forward strand.
CAATAATAATAAAATTGTATCTAAAAGATCTCCTGTAAACGTATTATATAAAAACAACATCCAAAATATTTGTTGGTATTTTATTTATTTAACCACCTCAACAGGCCAGGAGGCCATATAACAGAGGTTGACAACGTCACAAATACCCAGGCTTGAGAAAAAAATACTCTTAGATTTTGTGTTCTTACCGGTAATCGAACCCGAAACCTTCGTATCGTCACTCCAGAATCTTAGCCATTACGCTACGGAGGCCGCCAAAGGTACAAAGGTACGCCACAGGTATTATTTATGAACCTCTGTAATATTGAGTATTCCTTCATTATCACCATACCATATCCGCTCCCCATTTGAAACATATGGATTCCATAATCTGCCTCCAAGCCAAGTGATTAGCCGCCAGTTTCCGTGCATCCTCCACGTCAGGTCCGCGTCCCGCAGCTGACACAAACGGCCGACGGATTGTAATTAGTGGACGTCCAGGACGCCGAGCACCTGATGCCCTGTAAAATAGACAATCATTAATAAGGCTTTCATTAGCCATATATATCATATTATATCCCAGCCAGCCGAAACGTTTTCGCCGGATGACTGTAGATACCAAAGGTTGTTGCGTCCGTTGTCAAAGTCAAACCTCCGCAGACATAATATTCTTCTGAAACACCTATTCTCAAAACTTAAAAGCCTGCTTTTACTCGTTTTAAAAAAAAACACACACTTTTTTTCATATTTAGTGCAATAATTTAAACATGTAGGTACCGACACAATTTATTGTAGATAACCTTATAAGTCTTTGTTGAATTATGTAGAAATAAATAATAATTTGTCTAACAATACGTTGCTGCATACGTTATTCTCAATAAAGTACCCCAACTCAACTTTACAGAGATGTTCGTTTGTAATTTTACATAACGCATTGATCCAGCTAACGACTCGCACATTTGTTAATTTGATTCCGATCTGCTCACACGAATTGAGGGTTGGTTTCCAAAACACTACCCATCCTAATATATGCCTTACTCTAAGGGATGGTACTGAAATTAATTTGCCACGCGTCAATCAATTCCTTTGATGCTGCTTTAGGGGTAAGATAGTGCTTTAGTATTTATACTACTACTCTCCATTATCCGCATTCAATGGTGCATAGGGCACTGCATTATTACACCAAGTGACATGTTTTTTTTTACATGAAGGCAAGTTGATCAGTCTTACGCTTCAACGCCAGTCCAAGGTATCACATATGAAATATTTTTATCTAAAAATCACATTCAAATAATTATTTCATATTGACCCCTATCGGGAATCGAAACCGTGACCTCATGCATGGCAGCCCAACGCGTAACCGTTACACCACGAGGCGGACAGTATTAGTATTTTTAGATTTCAATAATTCAAATAATCAGGGGATGATCTCCATCACCGAAAAATTTGTTTTGATTTGGACGCTTGTTTAAGAAACAATGTTGTAAATCGTAATACAGCATGAAATTAATGACTTTCTTAAGTTCACATGACCAGTCATTGACTGCATTAAGAACATGCTATGTTATGTGACCGTGGCTGCTTCTCCGTTCAATCGTAATTCTTGATTTTCTCTCATTTTGCACTAGAGTCATGATTTTTTTCGCGCTTTTTAAAAAACGATACAAACACGCCTCTTGGCAATATGTAAAAAGTGTGAAAATATCATTGCTCTATTGCTACATTCCAGGGATAAAATAAAGGACTACGATTGTAATGAGAAACGGCCGCGTTTACATGGCAACGCATCCTCGTCAACTATACCAATTCACATACACACATATCAGTAGTAATATTATTATATTTATTTAGATAAACACTTTCTTTGGTTTTTTGCCGAAATTAAAACTGCAGCTAAAACTTGTCTACCAGCCGAACTGGCAAAAAAATGCGCTCGGTCACAAACATTTACTTAAATAAAATTAAAATAGCAAATAAAAAATAATAATACGTTTTCGTTTATACGCTATTAAACTATAGCGTTTAATTAATTGCACGAATTATTATTAAGTTACCCCGATAGAATGATAGAGAGATATTAAAAGAGGGGTTTTGTGGCGTTGTATAAAAGGGATAGAAGAGTATTTAAATGCTTTAAATTAATGTATTCCTCCCTCACTTTATTGTTCTTGACATTTAGGGTTCAATTTATCTATCCAAGGTCAGAATTTACTTTTGTAAGCCTTAGTATAGGTATTGAAAGTTTCTCAAGGACTAGGTACTGTTAGTCTCTCCGTATATTGGGCTAATTTAACGTTTCCACTTAACGTTAACGTTTGATAGTCGGACTCAAGTAACATAATAACTTTTATTTTATGAGTTTAAATACAGTTTGTTAAAGTTTATTTACTGCGTACATATAAACATTTTCCTTTGTCACCTGGTGCTTATTTATTTTGAAATACCCTTTTTTCCAGAATTTTTAGTTTGAGAGTGTTTTAAAAACAAAAATGAAATTCTTTTAAAATTCACATAACAAATAAAATTCATATAAAATTCATTAGGTTACGAATATAGAGATTTTTTATGACCCTTTATGAAATTTTAAATAAATATTTTTTAAGAAAATTAAATACTTAGTACTGTATCGAAATTCGGTTGTAATTCTGATTTTTCAACTTAAAAATGACGTTTTTGTAATTTTTTTCTTGAAAAATGTGTTGGTGTTTTGTTTTGCAAAATAATCATTCTAAAAACTCGAATTTAAAAATGCACGTTTTTTTACTTAATATACAAGTTTTTACGTATAAATCCGGCCGGACAGTTAATCTTTAATTCGAAAATTCTAATTCTTTTAAATGTTATAAAACGTCGTAAAAAAAATAGGGGTTGCGAATTTTAAACTCGTAGTCACAAAATTATGAAAGGGGTAAAAATTACAACAGTACAACAGCGTACTCTTGGCATGAAAAAAATCAAGCCAAACATAATTCTGTGCTCTAACATAAAATCATGGTTTATGTTTTATTGTGAAAAAGGATTTATTTTTACGGCATACGTCTTTAAATTATATGATAAAACCTATAACATAAGCATATAAAAGTTTCTCAGCGTTTTGTACTAGGCAATCTTAAAACAAAATGGCCGGGTGTGATTTTGTGTAGCGATATAAAATTCGCATAATATTCGCCGTATGTTTTGTTTTTACTGCTCATTGTTTTTATTTTTATGCTTTTCTGTCGCCTTTGTTTCGAAAAATTTTCCCATACAAAGCTCTAACACGGTATTCGAGCGATTTTGAAATATTTTTTTAAATTATACGTTGACATGCATTCGCTCAACGCGATAAGAAAACTGACGAGTACCTAAGTATTTGCAAATTTTATAATATTATACAACTACTAACCTCCCGAGAGCCTTAAACATGCTTGCCTATTTTACAAGGCATCAGGTTCTCGGCGTCCTGGTCGTCCACTGTTGACTGTTTGCGTCAGAGCTGTGGGACGTGGACTTGCCTTGGGAGGACGCACGGAGCTGGCGGCCGATTGCTTGGCCTGGAGGCAGTTTGTGGATCCCATATGCTCCACATAGGGAGCGGACATGGTATGATGATGATGATGACTTTTTCATTTCACTCATTTCTTCATTTATTATTTTTTTTGTTAAGAGATTTGATAGATTTCATGAATAATGCAGCACATTTATTTAATACTGTGCATTAAATTTATCTCTGTTAAGTTCTTATTCCTTGAGTGAGGAATTTCGTACATAATATGGTACTTTTTAACTAACATAAAGCTTGTTACAAAAACCAGACAATTTCAAATATTTTCTCTCTGTGGTTTTGAGTATGCAACTTGTAAACTTTCTACTTAAAATGCTTATGAGAAGTCTGCTCTGGAAAAATTCGTTGTATTAAATGGTTTCACGTGAAAACATAATTGTCTGCTCCATATTTGTAATTGCAAAGCACTTGTAGCGAAACAATTACACCACTCTGAGCTTATCGTGAAGTTCTTTCTGAAGAAAAACCATTGAAAACTCATGAACATAGAACAAAAATATTATGTTAACCATGTTAGCAGCAGAAAAAAGACGACAAAAATTCCTCCTTTGTCTTCATGCAGTACTTTCATGTAAAATGTACTTACAATAGTTGCACTATGAAAAAGATTTTGTGCTAGTTATTTTTCTTTCTCGGCTATATTCAAATTGTATTAAAATATGTTTTCATATGTAAACTACCTTCTACTCGTATTATTATCTTATATAATAATGCTATAGGTTATAATAATTATTAATATTGTTTTGGATCAATGATATTTTTGGATGCGAATTTTTCACATGTTTTTCTCCTATGCTTAATAAATTCATATTTTTAAAACCTGGGTACGTTGCATACCTTTTTTAAAAATAGCATACTTAAAACTACAATTCTAAGTATGCTATTTTAACACCGAGTAGTGGTGGGAAGACAAAGCTAAAATTACAATAAACCATAATGTTAACAATAAATAATTATATTATACCTATATTAATACATATACATCACAATCATCATAGTATAGCTCTTCACTTAGGAACAGAACTGAATTATTATTTTGTCGATTTGCGCATCCATACAAATTTATAATAAATAAATTACCCAAGTAAAATAGAGTGCTCAAAAATTACAGATTTAATAGAAATTTTAATCAACTGGTAGGATTGATGTACTCACAGAACTGAGGTTCCGGATTCGATTCCCGGTGAGAACATAAAGATAAAAAAGTGATTTTTCTCAAGCCTGGGTGTTTGTGATGTTGTTCCCTCTGTTATTGGGCTGGTAAGTAAGTACTGGTGGCCTGTTGAGGTGGTTTGAGTAAATACCTACATAAATACATTAAAAACATACCAAATGCATTGAATGAGATAATTTAAGAATGTTTTCAATGCATTTTCTGTAGTATATGCTTTTGTCAATTTATGACATACCTACACATTTGCAGTGTAATATCAAAAAGTTCGTTTCGTAAACGCAAAGTATTTTTTTTGGATTTAATAAGCTTTTGAAAACACTTAATAATTATTGCTGCTTGTATTTGCTGTCAAAGTATTTTAAGTAAGATAATTTATGTATTTTATAAACATTCTCGTTAAAATATTTTATATGTATTTGGGAATATATTTTGGCTAGCCAACTAACTAACCATCACGCCATTTCCCCGTAGGGGTAGGCAGAGAGGACAGAAAGCCATACCACTCTGTCCTGACAGACTACCTTTGCTTCCTCTACATTCATACATCTTCTCATGCACATACGCCGATTATTCCGATTATTCACATGTCCACTTTCAAGTACTAGACTTGTCGTACTTGGTCATGCCATGTCTTTCTCGGCCTTCCGCGGCTTCTACATCCAGGCACACTTGTATTTAAACTTCTTTTAGCCGTTCATTCATAACTCATTCGCTCCACATGACCAAACCATCGTAAAAGCCTTTTCTTAATTTTGTCGATAATGCTTATCTCAGCCTTGCACTCTGCTCTAATTTCGACATTTGTACACCTATCATACATAGTCTTACCACACATAGATCGCATTTCAACAGCATTCAGTCTACTTTCATCCTTCTTTTTCCAACGCCACGCTTCACTACCATACATAAGGGTTGGTACCAGAACTCCGTTGTGTAGGTTCTGCCAATTTTGCTTCTTTCTCATATTTTGGCTATATGAGCGTAAAAGCATTTTGTCATATTTAAATGTTAAACAATCTACGTTCAACGTACATAGATATCCGATATGTTGTGTAATCTACATAACGTAAGGTTATTTAAAGGTATTTGACAGAAAAATCATTGTCTTCTAAAATGACTACTCGCGCACGCTTAAATGTCGTTAACAACGATTTCTAGAAATAGTTTTGACCTTGTCAATATCAATTTTTATAGTTTTAGAATACTTATCTAAACTCACTTCGCTTTTTTGTGCTCTCCTAAGACATACATATACTAAATTTATGGTGTTTCCATAATATATGAGTCTCTCTTATTTCTGTTATTAAATATAAAAAAGGCTTTTTTATTGCTCCATTTTTTTAATGCCCGTCTCGTGGTGCAGTGATTAGCGGTTACCGCGTTACGCATGAGGTTGCGGCTTCGATTCGGGAGTCGGGGTCCATTTTAAAATTAAAATCAAAATGAATTAAAATGTATAAGGAGATTCCAGATGAAATTAGAAATAAACAAAACGTAAAGTTATTTAGGGTTAAATGTAAAAAATATATGTGTGAAAAATATTAGTGTAGGTATTGTATTATAGCTAAATGAAAAATGTATAATAGTAGGATAAGAATAGTGGATAGTAAAATGATAATAATATGCCAGGACAGAGTGGTGTCGCGTTCTATCCTCTCTGCCTACCCCTTCGGGGAAATGGCGTGATGGTTAGTTAGTAAGTTAGTTATGAATAGTTAGGAAAAAAAATTAGTGTAATGTAATAATATTAGTGCATGTAAAAAATTATATAGTACTAAATAAATATAATTATTAAAAAAAATATTTTAAAATGTTCAATAGGGGTTTTCACATAAGAATATTTCACATGTTATACCTTAGACTAGCGCTGAAGCGTAAGACTAACCCTTTTGCCTTTTTGTAACAAGGGTGCGAGTAAGGGAAAGTAGGTAATAGTAGTAAAAAAGTCATATCTATCTCTGCTGCACACTTTGTTTAACTTAGTATTGCTAAACACGGTGTTCCAGAACACCGTTCGATTATATTATTTGAATTTCAAAATGTGTGGACTGTCAAATCTCGACGATAGCGCCCCGTGACGAGTGACGACCGCTTCTTGAACTAACAATGCCCGTTGATAATTGCCACAGCCTCCGTGATTTATACGACCGTAGGCAATTTAAATGCAAATTGTGCCGAGAAAGGTAACCCGCGAATACCACTATGCGCCGCAGGCGAATATACCGTGCGCTTTTCAGACAAATAATTATAAATTTTCACACATTTGTGTTCGAGGTGGTAAGACTTGGTTAAGATTATTTCAAAGGGTTAAGTTGGTACACTTTATAGACGAGTTTTCACATAGATTATTCCGGATTAAATCATTTTAACATTTTCAATTAAAATAAACATTGATATTTTTGATAAAATTGTTGACAAATTAATGCTCAAAGTGGTAAAAGATGGATAAAGTTCGAAAAAATCTATTTATTTACACATTGATGCCATATTTTCTCAAACATTCTTTTTATCCGGATCTAATTTTTTTTTAGCTTTCACGAACATTAAATAAATAATAAAAATACATTTTTCCAATTCAATTTTGTACACTTCGACTCTCCGTTATCCGCACCCAATGGTGCATAGGGCACTTCGCTAACTAGTGGCAACTCAACGCGTTACCGCTACATCATGAGGCGGACAATTTTTTTAGCAAAGACAATTTTTTTTACGCTTTTCTACATTACATGTATTCAGTGCCAAAATTCAAAATGAGATTTTATATTTTATATATGTATATAACGATATTTTTGATTTAAAATGTATTATTTTCCCAAAGTAATGTTCTTGTTTATTTATTTAAAGGAAATATTTGCAAGTCGTAAGATGAGATCTTGGTCAATTTGGTTACTGAAAGGCCTAGCTTGACTTATTAACCGTTTTAAGTGTCCCAAGATAAACAATTTAACTTTCAACATATTCATTTAATTAGTTATTATCAGAACCTATTTTGCATAATAAGATTCGAATATCATTAAACTGCTTAAAATTTAACTAAATTACTACTGGTGCAGTTGCTTTAAAAACACGTTTTTGTCGACTTTCATTTGACGACGAGAGAACGTTGCGTGAGAGAATTTAAGTGTAATGAATGAGCCGGAGATTAGGTTAAGGCAAGAACGAAAAGACCTAGCACTCCCAGGCGATGTCCAGTTATTTAAAGACCCACACCAATCAAATCCAGTAGAAAAATTGCTAAATTACTACCTTGGGTTATCAAATGGAAGCTGGAAAAAGAAGATCTTCTGGGCTGCACTTCACTTCAAAAATACTTCACAAAACAAAACACAAAACGGAGCAAAAGATTTCAATACACACAGTGGCAATGGATGAAGGGTTTTAAAGAGTTCAAGTTGATTTTAAATGCGGGTGCGATTATTAATTTAAGTTTAGATTAAGTGAGTTTTGAATATGCGTGCGTTTTTATAGCGGATGCGATAAATGTTACAGAATTTCAAGTCTACCCGCGATGAGCCATAGAAAATGTTGATTTTGGATAAAGGGAAGGCATAGACAAAGAAATATATGGAATAGGAATCAAGGATTTACTGGGGCAACTTGATTCCAAGAATGACTTAGTACCAATCATCACCAGCAAAAGCCCCGAGAAACCAAACCAATCGCCAAAACCAACTACTTCTTTTTCTTCGTCCAGCAATTGGTATCCACTGCCGGATAGGTAAGCCTATCTCGTTTTGGTTCAACCGAATACTGTCTTGGACTTAAGCTGATACCGGATCGTGTAGTAGGGCCTTTTTCATAGTCCGTCTGTCGAGTTTAGCGGTCTTCTTACAGGTTTCCTTTCAGCTAAGCAGGCGTTTAGCCGTTTGAAGAGTTATGTTATCTAATACTGCGAAATATAAGTTGCGTATCGAAGTTGTACGTTATCTACTTAAACGTAGTTAAAGCAATCACGCAAATTGTCAAGTTTCTATACTGAGGAGTTTATGTTGTAGAAAAGTGACACAAAAACATGTGCTTTTGACTTTTAGTACTCTAATAAGTATAAATTCCAGAAAAACCTAGAGCAGCATGTAGACGTAAGTAAATCATTATTATTTCTTTCTCTAAATTGCTGTTCATTCATACTACATAAATATTAAATTTTTCTTTTCTTTTCTCTTCAAGGAGTTACATACCTCAGTAGGACTTATCTTCATTTAGTTGCCTTTGTACATAACGCAAAACTCTACAAATAACATTTAACGGAAATCGCGTAAATGTGAGGGGAAACTTATTTATCGCCGATTATGTTAACAAATACTGTAGTTTAAATTAATAATTTAAGCAATAAAATTTTACAGCGATATGACATTTAGTACTTCGAAATTACATAACGCCCAAATTTATTCACGAAAGCAATTAACTCAAGCTGTTTACTTTGTTTTAATATTACAGCTATTTAATTTTTCATTTATTGTTTAGATGTACTTTAACCAGTAAAATAATTCAATTTCTATATGTGTTTGTATTACTAATAAAAACAAATTACACCAGCAGCTAAAGGAAAATCACGAGGGTAGCAAAAACATATATAAATTCTTGGCTCCAAAACAATAACTAGGCAGAATCTTTATCAAATAGTTAAATTCAAATGTGAAAAAAATTTATACATTAAATATGCATTTTTCAAAGAAAATAGAAATTTATTTATCTTTCAAAGACATATGTAACATTGCATACAAGGCAAAATAGACCAGTCCATAAGCTGAGTGATTTGATTTCCTTATACAATATGTAAATTTTCCAATTTCTGCCCTTTATTATATATATAATTTTATACATTTAAGAAATTTGCATAACTATAAAATTATAAAACAAATCTAAAGCTAAGTAGTAGGCGGGTTTTCGAAGCAATATTTTTAAGAATTTTCTATGAACAATGTCGTAATGAACGACGCAATGATATTTACAATGGCGAAGAAAAGTTTAATTTTAAATTTAATTATCAAAATACACGAAAGCTCCAAATTCAAGTTTTATAATATTTTCGTGACGTAATTAAGCACAAAAGTAAGCGTGTCAAATTTGATGCGTTTTTTCTTTAAAATGTAAATAACCAGAAAATTTATGAAATACATTAATTTTACTTGCAGAAAAAACATGTACCTACTAGTTACACCGCAACCCAATTAAAAGTATTTGAAATTACTGTTTTGATCGTAAAAATACTCCAACCACGTTGAAAATAATGATGATTATAGTAGCAATATACCTGCATAATAAATAAATTTACATGAACATTAAATTGAAAAATGGACAATGTTCTCAACTTTGGATTAAAAAAGCTATATTAATTTTAGAAGTTTTACTGTTTTTTTTAGAATCGATATCTTTTTAAAAGCCCCAGTTCGCAAATGATAAGGAGTAAAAATCGAACGTTAGCATTGTAAACATCGTAACACCTTTGACATCGTTACTTTTTGCAAATATCGACCTTTTATACAAAAAAAGGAAAAGCTTGTAAGCAGGTTTACTAATAAATAAGGATATGCGCATGGTCACCGCAGAAAACCTATTCCCCTTCAAAGCCCCTGGTACGAAAATTTCAATCAAAGCCCCCAATTTATTTATTTTAGTGATTTTAGGATTTTACGTTTATTACGAAAATTCAAATATGGTGGATGCAAAAATTCATTCTGTTATATGAAACATGGGCTACTATTATGAGGTCTTGATTTCCATTTTGGTTTATTTTGAAATCCGAGATGGCGGATACAAATTATATTTAATAATATTGCACAATGGTAACGTTTTTTCGGGGAAATAGGGATAATAATTTTATATTTATAGAACTATTTTTTAATTCAGATATTTCAATCTGAGCAATTTTCTCCCCCCTTTGCCTATTGTAAATTCTATGACAATCGCGACTATGACATTTTAAAATTCAAAATACATAATCACTTTTTATAAAGTCTCTCGAAACAGCTGTTACATTTTTACATATACGGATTTTAATAGCAGTGAAGTGAAGTGAGGATAAGATTTTCCTTGAAAAACCATTTCCTGGAGAAACATGGCGGCTCCTTGTTGCAATAAATTTACAAGTCACTTAGAGAACCCTGTTGCATGAAGTTTATTAACGGCAATTTATTCAAGAGAAAATACTTAGATACGAACAGTACTATATTAATAGGGTCTTAAGGACACAAGTTTGTGATTAGCACAAAGTTTCTATTAAATTTCCTTCTTTTTTAATCCTCTATTTTGTATTTAGCTGAAAACATTATCTTTTCTACGGGCTTCGAACTATTTAATAAGTAGAAGCAAAAGGAACGTGGATTTCTTTTTATAAGTTTTGGTACGCTCTGGAAACCTGAACCAATAAGCAAGTGTTATCTTCAATTTGAAAAAATTGGAAAAGTATTTCCTATTTCACTGCTTATTCCATTATACGAATCTAATTATTGCAATTTGTATTTCTTGCGGTTTTTATTATGAAAGTTTTAAATAACTTCTTTTACATTTGCTCCTAGATGGAACATTAATTATTGATGTCCACGTGCTCTATAATATAGGCCTCCAGAATATCTAGTCGCCGATCAATACTATCACCTCTAAGCTCCGCCGAATACGTCCGAAAGATTGGTATCGACTTCATCGTTATACGACGACGACTAAAGTAAGGGCTCTCCTGAGACATCCTGAGTACGTGTTCAGGCTGCCGCAACACCCTTACTATTCATATTTATAAAGGTTGCTGCGTCCGCTTCATAACTTGTATTCGTCTTTACGACACTGTTATCAAAAACTACACTAAATCTGACAATCCGCCGGCAGTTTGCGTCAGAGCTGAGGGACGTGAACCGTGAACCTGATTTGGAAGGAAGCGCTAGAACTGGCGGCCAATCACTTGGGCTTAGAGGTAGTTTGTGGAATCATATGCCTCCGCATTGGGAGCGGATATGGTATGGAAATGATGACGAATGAGATTTAAAAAAAAGAGTTATAGTATTCAATTATATATACTTCGTATATTTTTAAAGCAGTATTTATATTCATCTGTCATACATATTAATTTTCTCCCTTATCGATACGCCCAATCTAATTTTCTACCCCAAGCTCGCAATTTCATGCTTATTCAAAAAGATAACACAATAATAAAATACATTTACGTACAAGATAAAATTAAATATATACTCGTGCGAAGATAAATTATGGAAGCGCGAAAAAAAAGGTTGAAATATCCCGAAAATGTAAATGGTTGAATTTGAGTTCTGCATGTTTGTCATATTTTCGAAAAATATCATTTTTTATCATAAAATTGCTCAATATTTGTTACTTTGATGCGATATGGTCTGTCCTACGCTTCAGAGAAAGCCGAAGTATCACATATGAAATATTTTTAGATTTATTATTTTTTTATTTTTTTTTTTTATTATTATTTTTTTTTTATTTTTTTTAACCACCTCAACAAGCCAGGAGGCCCAATTTACAGAGGGGAACAACGTCACATACACCCAGGCTTGAGAAAAATCACTCTTGATTTTTTTAGTTCTCATCGGGAATCGAACCCGAAACTTCCGTATCGTGAGTCCAGCGTCTTAGCCATTACGCTACGGAGGCCGGAGATAAAATTTAAAATCAGTATTCAAATAAATATTTAATACTGGCCTCGTCGGGGATCGAAAACGCAAACCCCATGCATGCTAACCGTTTAACAGAACGTTAAATTTTAATTTTATAAAACATTTTTAATGTTTTTACATACATGTGTACAATTTCACAAAATAGTATTTTGCATTCACGGTCCACGTCCATTTTAGAAATAGATTGCTATTGTGTAGCGTGAAATTGTGTGAAACGTGGACCATGTCGTAGCTCATTTTTGGAACTCCTATCAAACTACTACTTTCCCTTATCCGCACCCAATGGAGCATAGGCCACTATCTTCAGTGCCAGTTCAATATGAGATATTTAAATGTGTATTCACATTGAAATATTTAATATTAACCCCTTGGCTTTAACCACTAGACTACAAGACAAACAAAACAAACAGACACTTACAACACTTTTTTTTACATACACTTATATCGCATCTTTAGAACGAAAGTGACCTAATCCTAAATACAGATTTTTCTGAAATTCTCAGTAGAACCAAGAAAATACCATCGTATTCGTTCATATCGATTTCTTCTTAACTTTCAAAGGAAATAATGTACCTTTCTGTATTAAAATAATAATAAGAAAAAAATACTGAATTACGTATACATAACATTATATAATGTTCTTTTTTCAGTCTTTTTTGATGATATTCCATTACAACATTTTTTTGATTTAGGTCAGTTTCATCTACATAATAAATATATCAGCGATCGATCAGTATTAGGGTCTGGTTGACTTGCGTAAATTTACTTGAAAGACACATGCAAAACAATGCTTGCGGCAATTTCCAAACGGCCTATCATCAAAATGTCATTTCAACTAGGCGTACTTAAAACATTAACTTAAGGGTATTACAACCACTTCACCTTGATGTCTTTATAATACTTTGCACAGCTGGATAGTAATTTCCTCAATAACGACCGTAGTATAAATCGTGTCACGCAAATAGTAATTATCCACAGGAGATTTTTATCTTTTGACTAAATTATTAATCTGTTACAAAAGTATTAGCAATTACGGTATATTTTTGTACATTTTAATTCCATGTGTTTTTTCAAATAAAAAATGTAATACAGTATAAAATAACCTAAGACCGAAATACAACCGAGTAACAAAGTACCTGGACAATAATTGAGTACTTGGCTGGGCCATTTATCAAAAAGGAAAAAAAAATACAGCGAGATTCGTCGTTTGTTGAAGTCGAAGTCAATTTTTCTGTATGCTTGCATACATCTAAATATATATATTTTGATATTATCAATTTCATGTCTTTAAATCATTTTCTCACATAACCACTTCCAAGTATTGGTTGTACTTTATCATGCCATATCTTTCTTCGTCTTCCTCGACTTCTACGTCCAGGCACACTCGCATCGTTAAATCTTTTAGCCGTTCTTTCATCATTCACTTGCTCCACATAATCGAACCTTCGCGCATGGTAAAAAGACCTTTATGGTGGAAGCAAAGGAGGTGTGCCAGGACAGAGTGGTGTGGCGTTTTACTACCCTCTCTGTCTAAGAAAAGTGCCTATATCTAGATTGTTTTGAAATTTTATTTTTAATCAAATCGTAAATATTCTTTCTTTTGTTAAAATATGTTGTTAAAATCAAAATAATTTGATAAACAATAAATAAAATATCTACTTACTTATGAAAAAGGTACACCTACCTATGGAATTAATGTGTTACAAAGTAGTAAAAAAATGCAAATGAGAATTTTTTTCCATGTACATTTTATGTCAATTAAAATGAAGAAATAGTGACACGTGTTTTGATAACTACTATTTCTACTATCCCTTATCCGCATCCAATGGTGCATACGGCACTGCATCGGTACACCAAGTGCAGTGTATATTTGATCATTTTATTACATGAAGGTGAGATGATCAGTGATCAGTCATACGTTCCAGTGAAATATTAATATGAAAATAACATGTAAAATAAATATTTCATGCTTACCCTCTACGGGAATCGAACTTGGGACCTCGTGCACGGTAGCCAAATGCGCTACTTCTATGCTACAAAGCGGAGGTTTTGATTAAAGAATGTAATCTTCTTTGTAGAAAATTAATGAATTAATTCAGCTTTTGAATTTCATTAATCCGCTTTTGGGCTCTTTTTAATTAAATAAAATATTCAGGTTTAACTGACAAAACTTAGTTTACGTCATCAAAGTAGAACTTATATGCTGAAAATCTGATCGAGGAATAAATTTTAATTAGGCTTTTATTTAAACCGTTAAAATAAACCAGAAATGGCGAAATGCGGATAAATTTTTCGACCTTTACCAATAACTTACTTTCAGAGAGGACAAAAAACCAAAGGCTCGTGACATAAAATGACGTTTAATTTAAATACCTTAATGACATTTGCAACTTCGTATTTAATCATTTGATATTCAACGGGCAAGTTGGCCAAAGAAATGAAAAAAATAACATCACAAACCGCCCAGGTATTATAATATATTTTTTTGTAATTTTACTTATTTATTCAACCCATTACCGCTCCCTATGTGGAGCATATGGATGACATAAAATTGCCTCCAAGCTGGGTGACTGATTGCCAACTCCCGCGAATTTTTCCTTGACATGTCCTCGTTCCTACTGATATTAACTGCATACGAATTATTTGCATGTGAATTTACTGTGAATTAAATCTGGAACCTCCATGATGTAAACTCAGCGTCTTAGCCAATACACCAAGAAACCGAGGTGAAAATTGTAGAAGATAAAAAACAAACAAAAAGAAAAACCTTTTTTCAATATAATTCAGGACACTACGATTTACTATCTATTTTGTCCTAAACCATTTTATATGGCCAAGCTTTCGTTTCTTATTTTATTTTCCTCGTATATCTGTTATCTTTTTCTCTGTCCCTTAACAAACAAAAGCTTTTAACAGATAAACAGCGCTACGTGATACAGAATTTCCCATATTCGTCCATTTTCCTACATGTGTCAAAATCTTCAACTACGTTCCCAGAATAAAGATACGGTGTTTGCAAAAACTACGTGATACTACTAAAAATACTACCAAATACAAGCTTTTATTTATTTAATTTGTTTTACAAAAAATATAATTGTTACAAAGTATAAATTCATCATTTTTAATACAACACAAAGAGTAAATATACATACATATATTGCAATACTACAAACATAGTAGGGAGTCCCCTTTTACCAGTGGAAGGTTAGCGGAAACGCCGGTGATTTTATATGCGTTTATTCGGTTAACAAGGATGAGTATTGCGTGTCGGATATTGAGTAGCAGTTTCGTAGAGATGGAGCGAAGTCGGCGGCTGGAACAACGTTGGTAGCGGAGCAACGAGGAGAGCAGACGATGCGGGTTGGTCTTCCGATGCTGGTACCAGGAGTGTGAATCCAGAGCGTGGTCCGAGACTTCCATGATGGCGTCGTCTACGTCAGGCAAGATACTACATATTGGCTGCTGACGTGGACTGGCGATTCTCTGACAGAGAGTGACTGCATAGTTGGTAAAGCGTAGTGTTGCACTGCTGTTTCGACCCTCGGTATGACTATTTATAGGACAGCAGTCCTTTGTTATTAGAGTTATATGGTGAGAGGTAGAGGGATAAACAGAAACAGTGAGCTAATGATTTTCTTAACCTACTCGTGTAGTAATAACTGACGAAGCTGAATTATAATTGGACTTTGGACGAATGGTTCCCACACATGAAGGCAAAATGAACAGTCATACGCTTTAGTTCCAGACCAAGGTATTGCGTACGAAATCGTCGGGTTAGTGGTAAAAATTGGTAACTACAGTCTCAAAATTTGCAACCAGAATGGTTACAGGTCAAACAAAAATTTGAAACAAATTTATTGAGTAGATACCTTTTTTTACAGCACATCAAACATTAAAATGGTAATACCTTAGAACTAGTGAAATGTTAGTAACCTACTTTTACCACTAACCCAACGAAATATTTTCAAAATTAGGTACATATTCATATAGTTTTATAGAATTGAAAACTCAGGTAGTTTGTTATATACAATTGAAACGTGGGATACTTTGTTTTATGCATAGATTACGTCACAAATTCGACAGCAACTTTACGTTCGGGGACGTGAGTTTCCCTATTTAAATAATCCCTCACATCCTACGGGACATGTGACGCAGAATCCTTGTTTCCATGTAACGCTCGGCTGGGTCCGGAAGCGGATGTATGCAGGACGAACCGTCTAACTGTTTCAGGAGGTTCAATTCGGGATATTGTTACTCTTGAAGGATTCGATAGATGATAATGCGCTTTTGTCATACGGGGTAAGTCTTTGCAAAAATGCAGAAAAAATGCGCAACAGATTTACGCATCTAGCACACGTGATGTTAATTTCACGAAATTCGCAGAACTCTCACCCATTTTTCACTTACTCATATATGGGAAAATTATTCTGAATCGTGAGCTAATGGGTACGCATAAAATGAACATGACTTTTTATCTAATGTCTTTATTCAATAGAAAAACGCAACATTAATAACAATTATCATAAAATTAAGCGTTAATCGTTAAACTTTCAATTATTTACAATTTAAGAAATTAAATAATATTACTAAAGTCTCTTCAATCATGATATTGAGCTTAAGTTGTTAAATCTGTTCCAATTTAGTCATATGTAAAATAAAATTAGCTATAAAAAGTAGTCTATCTTAACAAGGAACTTTTTATTTTCAATAACTGGAATAATTTCCGAATCAGTTTTTGATTCCCGTGATAAATCGTTTGCATTGGATCCCGTAAGTTCTTCCCAAGTCACATCAACGTCCCGTAATTCTGACGTCAACCGGCGACGATAAAGTGGGCTATAATAGTGGACTACAGGATGTCCAGAACCGCACTTTGAAAAATGAACGGGTGGTGGCCCAGTGGTAGCATGATGGTCTCTGAGTCTAGAGATCGCATATTCAAATCACCACTACCCCACGACGTGTTTCTTATTTTTAAGCACAATGCATTCAATAAAAAAATGTATCTAACGTTACGATGATCATTCCATTAGAAATATCTACAAACTTGTCCAGAGTGAAAATTTCAAAATATTTTAACTTTATAAATCTACCGAGTGTAGGATGGCTGTGAAGACATCCCGGATATTCTGTCGATTCGAGGGCACGGGGTAGAAACTTCCCCTTGAGTGAAATATTACACAGAGCGGGTGACATCTGGTGGTGTGCTTCATTCTGCACTTCATATATGGACGTATTAAACGATAAAATGTACGAACCAACTTCGTTATTTGCGGGATATCGGTAACTAATTTTTTTTTTGTCACAACTTAAAAGTATGTTGGTAATTTGATTTTTGTGTTTTTCCCTATACTTAAACATGGGATAAAATTAGCGGCACAAACAAAATGTGGCAGCAATATCGAGTTTTTATTTTTAAACGAAAACGAAGACAATAAAATAAAAATTTACGAAGTAATTTCCTAGAGTTTTGAGTGCTCTTTAATTACTAATCCAGTCATGCGCTGTATACGCTTTTTTAAGATAAACAAAAAAAATCGTTTATTATTTTTTTAAATTTATTATTAAAAAGTTCAATTCCCGCTAAACTGCTAAACAGTTTTAAAGCAGGGATTTGCTCTCTAATACATTATGGATTTTTTTTAAACATACATACATATACATTTTTTGGTATTTTTTAGATATTATTTAACAGAGTATATTTTAAAAAAAACTATACTATTTGAAAAATATGTAAAAAAAAATTATTTTTTTTTAAAAGATAAGCTAGTACTCATTAAAGTTGTTGAGTGTCACCGTTGTTTAGATGCGACTTACAAGCATTCCGAGAAACCAGGCACAACCATTGAATTACATGTGGGTTTACCTCAGTGACACACAATCGCGGTTTTCCTTAAAACCGGGCATATTTGCCAAATATTAACCCTCCATAAAACGTTACCCTACAAAGGCATGTAAATCGCGGGTGTACAAACAAAAAAATAATAAGAGAAAACAACACAGGAAGCGAAACTGTTCTTGTTACCAACATGGCCTAAATGTTACGAATACAAATGTCACAATTTATTTGACTGAAATTCTTCTTCCAACAAAAATTTGGGCAATATTACATTTCACATTTAATATAATCACAATAATGGGATGGCGACTCAATCAGTTAGAGACCCATGCCAATGATCTGGCCCCGACTCACTAGATAGTCCGTGTCGAGTCAGGGATTGTAGTATTATACATAACACATTGTAGTACTAAACATTATTGAATATTCACATAATTAGTTTAATAGCCCAAGAACCAAGCTTGGATTTCACAAATTTAGAATTTACAATAACAATATTTTTGCATACCAAATTTTAATAATTACATCGGTATATTTTTGCAGGCATTTTCAATATATACACGACCCATTAGACTTATCCAACTAACGACACCGAGCTAAGGGTTAAGTGGCCACTTCCCCGTTACGCTTATTAGCGAATATCCACACCAGTTAATATTTTTGATTTTCCATATATGCTACATGCTCAAAACACATTTGAGTTGGATTCGCCAACATGAGATTCTGACGGTGAAATTATGAGAAGTATTTGGACGTACTTAAAATGCATTTATAAATTTGCGTATTACTTAAATTGCATTTATATATTTAGGCGCAAGAATTAATCTTCATTCGTCGATTTATAAACACATAAAACCCTTATTCATTTAAGTTCAGTAAATTTGGAGAATAATGCATGTCGTCCGAAGTTTATACTGCTTATATTGCGTCTGCATATTGACTTACATAAACGAGCCCACATTGGTACACCAAGTGCAGTGTATCTTGATAATTTTACTACATGAAGTTAGGATGATCAGTCTTACGCTTCAGTACTAGTCCAAGGTATCACACATGAAATACTTAAATGAAGCGAATCTGAGTACTAGAATTCCACATTGTAAATCACGACTTGCTCAGAGACATGCACATTTTATTCTTTTTTAACTGACAATAAAGTGGCATTGTCAGATTTTCCAAATTTTTTGTCTTTTAAAAAATTAACACAAAGTTGGATACATAGTGTAAAGGTAGAATCATTCTTACCATAAAGACCATAACAATAACATAATCTACGTAATTTTTTATTTTTTTATATTACAATTATCTTTCTTCTTCTTCTTCTGGTAAAATGACACCAATATCTTGTGTATTTTTTTTTTTAACTATCTTGTTTACATTATGTGTTATTTTTCCATTTTTACATGACTTTATTTTTCTCTTTTGCCACTTGAATACTGTTTGACTTTCACAGTATACCCACAAACAGGCTATGCCTTGGTGGGATTTTTGGTCTTTTTTTTAATGTATATGTGTTTTTAATTGTATTTCTTTGAAAACAAAAAATTTTTCTTTTGAAAAAAAAAAAAAAAATCACACGTAAATAAATATTAAATTTTCTACATAAAATAATATCTACAAAATCAAAACAATATATAATTTACTTAGAATTAGATCATTGTAAAGACCTTAGCTTAAGACCGTTGTTTTACATGGGATACATTTATTTTGTACTACGAATCTTGTATTTCTGTCTACTTCTACGGGACTGATAAAAACTCTCTCTGGAACTAGATTCGCGTGTCAGAGAATAATAATATGTCCCTCCATCCTCTTGGATGTTACTATTCGGGGGACATGGCGTGGAAACTCTACAGAATGAAAAGCATTGAACTCCCATAATACTTTCCAAAGCAGCTAAAATAGAATTCTGGTAAAAATTGTATTTTCGTCTATACATGGGTTAACAAAACTCGTAGTACAACCCGAAAACTGGTAAATTTTTATCATATTTTGAGTAGAATGTGTAATATGACTTTTTAATTTAAGCTTTAAAAAAAAATATATTCTGGTAAAAGCCTCGTTTCATAAGTACCGCAGATTAAGTAAAATTGCACAAAATCTTATTAAAATTAAGTTTTTTCTATTGTTTTCTTTGTGTATTAGCAATTTCTAAAAATTGTCAAAAAAAAAAAAAACTTCTTACTCAATTTTCTCGAAAACTATGGGTCAAATCAAAAATTTTATTCTACAAAATCGACTCCAAATATGATGTTGATTCACTGGTTTCCCGCTTGTACATCAAGTTTGGTTACACGGTGTATATATTATAAAGTCCTGCTTTTTTTGTCATCAATATATTAGGGGTGCCATGCAATAAAAATATTGATTTAATATTTAAACTGAAGTAGCAACTAAAGTATGCCGAAATAAGCAGCAAATGAATCTAATAGCAATTCATGCATTTGAACTTAATTTCTCATTGTACGATTACGTCTTAAATAATTGTTAGATTTTATGTATTCTTGAACATATTTTATAACACATTTTTTATTTTATTTTCTGATGGCTGTTTTGCCTTATCGAGCCATTTTGTAACTGACGAAAAAATTACTTTAAATGACCGTTGAAATGAGCTTTCACTATTTTTCTCCATTTTTGGTAATCATTTTATAAGCAAATTATACTAATTTCAATAATTGTTTTCATGATGATGTCATTAAAGTCACGCACGTATTGTGTGCACGTATTAGGGTGGTGCGAAAATGTATGGACTGAATTTTTTTAGGGTACTGGTGGAAAAGGTGCTGAAATGTTGTGTTTTAGGATATTCTAAAATACCTTTTTTCAGATTCTTAATAAGTTATCTTAAACCCGCGCAATGGCCTTTGAAAACATGTAATTAAAGGAAGTATCACATTAATTATAAATTATCGTCAAACGCTAAAATATGTATTTTACTGTCAAAGTTTGTGTAAAAGTTTTTTACTGTTTGAGTCGCCATCCCATTATTATGATTATATTAAATGTGAAATGTAATAAATAAACATAATTTCAGCAAAATAGTATATAATAAAAAAATGTATCACAATATTCTACGGAAACAAAAAATTCTTAACCTTTCGACGAGTTTTCTCTAAGATGCTTATATTCCCTGAATCTTTGACAATATTTAAAATAAAATAAATCCATTTTTATATTTCAATACAAGTTTAACCACTCGAAGGACCAAGCCCATAAAATTTACCATTTGCGAAAATAGAAGATTTTGTGATGATTCACAAAAATGAACTAGCCTTTGCTAATTTTTTTTTCATCTCGGATCGCTACCTATAGTACAGATATAAAAAAAAAAAAATTTGATAGTGTTTTAAATTCGTATAGCGTGTAGTAATTGAATCACTCTCATTATAATCAGTAATTTATTATTAGGTACTTATTACTAAAAAAAAAAAATACTACGACTTTTCAGTGCTATTTTTATGCACCAACTCGAAAAATTTATTGTAAATCACTCCACCTTACTGTACGTGTACAAGTAAAAGGGTAAAGGCGCCACACACAATAATGCAACCACTTTTGTGGCTACACACGAGAGTATAATCATATATTTTGTATACACGCATGCGCAGTGTGCAATACATAGTGTTTTTACGAGTAGTGATAAAATTTCACTTTTGATCGCACGTTTTTTTGTCGTGATAAAATGTCCACTATTAACTTATACATTGATTTTTTACACGCACATCGATGCGGGATTTTTTTGTCGCTTAAGCGGAACGTGGGTAAAAAATTTATTTAATGATTCAGTATCATTTTACGAAACTTATTGAATTTATTGTATTCTGTAAAAATTAAAAATCCTAAGTTAACGTTCACGTCTATTGTCTATTTCTATATTGATTCTTGATATTGTTTCATTATATTGACATTTTTTTAGAAAAAATAACGTTTTTCTGATGATATTTTTTTCCTCCGTATCGTGAGTCCAGCGTCTTTGAACCGTCGAGCTACGTAGGTCGCCAATTCATTGATTCGACAAGTGGGTATTATAAGTTCAACCTTAGAATCTAACATACTTTTTTTATAATCTCAAACTTAAACACCTTTTGATATTCAATGAATTTAAAAAATAAGAAAGTTTGGTATATTGTGTCCTGTTAGGTTGGACCCAACTCTGTTCCTTTTGAAGCCTGTAGTTTGTCTATGGCTCACTATGTAGTCTTCCACGCCCTTCACTTAACTTCCTCTTTCTACCCCGCCGCAGACACTCAGCTGAGAAACTTCACGTTAAAAAGAAAAGGTTCTAAGTTCTTGCATGATTTTTTAAATGTGAAATTTTTAATCCTGATGTCCACATTTGAAATATTCGTATGTAAAGTTACGTAAGAGAGCAAAAACAAATCGATGGTGTATTGATTGACTTGCCATTTACTTTTTAAAACTCCATATTATGATATATTTAAATCAAACTAGATTGTTTGATTCTATATTTCATATTTATTTTATTGATTATATAATGTGACAGTTGTTTCGCCTTGTAAGGGCACTATGGACAGTTTGATAGTGCACTTACAAGGTGAAACAATTCTCACATAATAAATAAAATATAAAAAAAAAAACCAAAAAAAATAAAACTAGTTTTATTAAAATATATTAGAATTGATGGTGATTAATTTGAGATTGGAGGGTCCAACGTCTTGCAGGGCACTCGCTTACACAGCGCGGGTTTAAACTGTGCAACCCATAAATAACTCAAAATTTGAGATTTTTCATTTGCAATTCACTTCATTTCTATACCTACATTTAAAACCTGTCAATAATACTTACGTTCATGATACACAATTCAGTCTAAGGTGTTATTATAATTAGTTTTTAAACTTACTTTTTTAACTTTTGATTCGCATTTTAAGTAATATTGTATCTTTGTGTACAGTAAAAATATTTTTTTTTATGTACACAACATAGAAATATTTAACATTATTATTGTCCGTAATACATTACTAATTTTTATTTTATGTTATCCGTTAGTTTTTTCTACATGCGTGTAATAAAAAACAAGCATCATTTTGCCAGATTTTTTTAAAGCTTATTCCAGAATTTTGACATTAGATAAACTTCAGATAGATCCTTGTTATCCTAAAGTTGTGCGCCAGCTAGAAGGGGCAAGCGGGTCGCGTAGTTAGGCTTAAAGTTTAATGACTAGGCATTGTCAAATGAATATACAGTATAAGCTCTCTCCTCTTACAGCGGCGAAGTCTTATAAGATTCTATTTTTGTTAGATATTATGTATTCATAACATCCCTTGTCAATTTAAAGTGACGTTGGTCTGTAAACAGCATTATTCATTGTTTAACAGAATATTTATTGCCTTGCATCTTCGAGCAAGAATTCTCTAGAAGAGGCGTTTCCGTACAAATTTTCTAAAAATATACGCTTACTAGGGTTAATTTCGTAACACCTTTTATTTTTCTTTCTTTTTTCTATTTTTTTTCTTCCTTGTTTTTTTTCTTTTTTTTTTAAGTAAAAAGAAACGTTTGAGTTCTTATGATATACTCAAATATTAAAATTTCAGGGCTGCTTTCAAATGGTCGGAAATAACTGTGCCAGAAAGCAGGAAATAAGTTGTGCTGTAGTGGGATTCGAACCTAGAGATTCTCATCAAATTCCACCCTCTTAAGACTCCAACATTAAGGCCAATACACGAAACGTGTGACGTAGGTGTTTAGTGATGACGCAGATGCCCTATTGATGACGTAGTTAGTGACGTAGTGGGTAACTAGACACCTCAGACTCGGTGGTATTTTTCAAGTATGGAATGTCACTTCTCTGAAATTCTTGTTCGAAGCCATGCATATTATAAATATGTAACAGGTAACAGGGAGGGACCGATGCCTTGCTGGAAACCGGCACGCACAGCGCGGGTGTAAACTGTGCGCTTCTCGATTTAAACTTAGCTCTGCGTAATTTTTCCACATGACGTTTGTGTAAAAGCGCTAAAAATAAAGAATGTAATAATTAAATCTTTCCCAAATGAACAAAAAAAACAGATCATTGAACAATCGTAAAAATTACATTTCTGATCCATATGTGGAGCATCTGGATCCTTTAAACTACCCCCAAGCAATGTGATCGTTTGTTCACCAGAATCTAAGACAGGTCCATGTTCCGAAGTTCTGATGTATCGCGTATTACTTACTTAACTTTTAACAATATTTACTGTTGATAAAATCAAGAAGTCAGCTTTTATTGTGTTTTTTTTTTTTTTAATTTTTTAATAATAGTCGGGCGTGAGTGAATAATATGAAATACCATAAAAATATTCATAAATACCCGGCTTATTGATTGAATTCCGGCCTCAACAATTACATGTACTTCTTAAATTTATATTTATTTAAAAGTATTTTCTATACCTTACCACATCTATACCTAAGGATGCATAGGGTACTGTAAAGAGACAGCACAAAGTACCGTATCATAATTTATTAATCAATTTATACTATTTAATTAATTAATTTTACAGCAGTAATATTGAAGTGTTATAACCACTGTAATCTGTTCTAGAATTACTAAGAAAAGTACGTATCCTTTCATGCCCCTAACATACAAAAACGATTAACTGGACCTTGCTTATAGGAATTTACTAGGAAATTCGATATATGGGTAATATAAGGCAGTAGACAGTAAGGTAACCGTTTCGGAGTTGTAAACTTATATTATATAATATATAGGTTGGTATATAAAGAACTTCTTAATACATTTTCTTGTCTTATAAGGAGCATCCTTATTCGGATTTGTTCATATCCTGAGGGATACAAGGATGTAATTACTATGGCCCAGTAAATCCTTAATTTAAGAGCAATTTAATAAAACAAAAATATACACCTGAAAAATACTTGTAAAAGACACTTTTAAATGCAAATAAAATTGATATATCCTTGTTTAGTTTTTTTAATTAAAAAACTATTCAATTTATTAGTAATGAAAATTTTCATAACCTATGTTTTTAATTTAAACATTCAATAAATTTATTATAAACATGCTCTAAAAAAATGTTCTCATTAGTACTTACATTTTTATTAGTACCAACACACACATACATATTATAAAATATTCGACTAAATATCTTGGTAACAATTCTCTACGGGTTACAGCCAATATTTATACACAAAAATACGAGTACATGTTCATTCTGAATACTCGTATATTGTATGCGAAATGTATTATTTGGCACAGGATATCCAAAGGGGAATATAATAATTAACTTAATCATAATACGAATAACTTCCTACCACAAACACGTTCATAATGAAATTTCAATACCTTAGAGTTAATGATAAAATACTACCTAGTTTGGTATATTACCAAAAAAAGTGGTACAACTTTTTTTGTTATTAATGTAAGTATAACATTTTTTGTATTTACTACTAAACTCTTTTCACAGAGTCGAAAACAGTAGACACGTGTGGATCACGTGAAAAATGTGTTAGGGTTGTAAACTTCTTTGGGCTGTAGTTATCGACATCATTGTATTTTTATTTCAATCAAATAGAAAAAAAATTGAATGTCCATAATTTTTCTGCAATTTTTTTTTCTTCTTTTAACAACATTTTGAACGTATACAAATACTTGTAGACAAATTACATTTTTTTAACATTTCTGTGGATTATACCCATACCCATGCTGGGCTGATATCAGATATTATTGATATCCCAACAGAGACAGAGATTTTTTGGAAACGAATGTGAGTTATCTAGGGTTTACAGGGCTAAACCTGTCATTGGCTGGGTTAAGTGGCCACTTGATGTACTACAACATTCTACATTTCACCCATCATCTGACAACCATATATGACAAATTTTTGAAACTACTATATATATCGAGTTTGCACAGAAGTATCCACATTTGAGTTTATCGACAGTTTCAGATGACGGGCGGAATGGGGAATGTTGTAGTACATCAAGTGGCCACTTAACCCAGCCAATGACGGGTCATAAGCCCTGTAAACGCCTAGATAACCGACATTCGTTTCTAGAGTTTCTCTGTCTATGTTGGGATATCAATAATATCTCAAAAAAAATACTATTTTTTCAGATTAATTCGATATATATCTAATTTTATCTCAAACTTTGTCTCCGTTGAGATACTGTTATTATATCTCCAAAACATTTTCCTAGCTGAAATTCTGTTCAAAAGCGTTCAGATCTAAAGTAAGTACCTGAATTTGAGGAAAATGCAATCTTGGAAACGTTTCTTGATCTTCCCAAGAATGGCGAAAATACGTCCCCAAGGAATAATGAAAGGCTTACATGTTTGTTCTCAAAGAAAGATGTAATCTTCTCCGGATATATTATCCAGAACCTTCCTTATACGCATTCTATTCAAACCAGAAAGCATTAATTATGTTTGCTGTAAAATGTTAAGGAAAATACGTAATTTCCTATTACTTTACCTCTGCGATACGAAATTATAAGCTGGTGTACCCGTATTGAAATTACGTTTAGATACAAAACCATCAAATTTCTAGTCTAGTATTTTTCAAAAGAATATACATAAAATATTATGTTTGAATAACTTTCTGTACCTAATTGATGAAACTAGGTTTTAGTGGAATATGTAACACATAAATATGCAACACTTTATATGTGCAACTTTCTGTTCATTTTAATTTCGGCGTACCTCCATTATCAAACAATATTTGCCAACATTTGTACTACATATGTGTATGTACTTGAGGAATATTTTGTTTTTAAAATTGAATGTACTTTTTGAGGCTCCTTTCTCGATCATCGAGCATCAGAGCCCTAAATCCTTTTCTTATCTGTACGTGGTGATAAATAATTAAACTCTGCAATAAATTGTGTTACAAAATAAAAATTACTTCTTAGGAATCACTTTTAAAAATTTAATATCATTGGTTAAAAGCACAGATGTCAAATGTGCACTTGACATAGTTTTGAGAAAACAGAATTGAAAGTTTAATTTCCTGGGAAAGTTTTCAAAAATCCTTTAAATCCCATTAAATAAAGTTGAATGTTTTCAGTGTCATTTATCTTGGTAATTTATTTTTAAGCTGCTTGCGAAGAAAACTTAAAAACGTGTTTTCCCATTCAAAAGTGACTATTTCAGCCCTAAAAGGGACCATCAAAACTGTCTAATAAAATTACAAGTTCAAATAACGTTTGCCGAATTTTCCTTGTGTTTCAAACCTCACTATATGTCAGCCATCCCATCTGGGGTTGTGTAGAGGGGTGGGGGGCGATCGATAGCACTCCCAACCCCTAGCCCCTACCCCTGGACCTCACCTTCCTCTCCTCTTCCCCTCCGCTCCGCGGGCGTGACCCGGGGGTAGAAAATATTTTGACAATTAAGGTATTGTGTGTTGTTTGGCTCGCTAAATCCACTGTAATTTTTCGAGAATCCTTCCCCAAAAACGACGAAGAATATTTAATGTTAATACTAGAGTGTATTCGATTTACATGAGCATGCGA
The DNA here is from genome assembly GCA_022494985.1 of Micrasema minimum. Classification (NCBI taxonomy): domain Eukaryota; kingdom Metazoa; phylum Arthropoda; class Insecta; order Trichoptera; family Brachycentridae; genus Micrasema; species Micrasema minimum. The sequence goes on from JAGVSP010000942.1 coordinate 27,744, forward strand.
ATCTTTTCGTTTCGAACACGTGAATCAACATTTATATACTGTCTCATAGTCCTACAAGAACTTAAATATTTTCAATTGATTTTTATAATAAAAGAAGTAAAATTGACAAAATCACAAAAAATTATTTTCAAAATTTGGTCGCCTTGTTTCATGGAGAAAAAAAAAATATTTCATTTAGTTTTTCGCAATTTCCACAAAACAAACCTTAAACGTTTTGCTAACAAAACTTGAGATTACTATTCAGAGCCTCCCATTCGTTGAGGTTTTTGTATCTTGTTTCGGATGTACAGTTATTATTAAATTGGTTCAGTAGTGTAAATCTTCTGGACAAATAATCTTTACATTAACTCACAATAATAATAATTATGGGGTTGCAAATGGACGCGGCCGTTTAATTTTGTAAATAAGTTTCTTAAAAATATTTAAAAGGTTTTGTGTCAGGATTTTTGCAGGCCATAATACTCTTAATGCAATCGTTATACTTCCAAATGCGCAATAATCTTGATAAATTCATTTTAAAATACATATTTTTATGGTGTTTGCATGAGAAGATGTATGAATATGGAGGAAGCAAGGGAAGTGTGCCAGGACATGGTGTGGGGTTCTATCTCCTCTGCCTACTCTTTTGGGAAATGGGTTGATGGTTTGTTAGTTAGTAAGTGTTTAGAAATAAACGTTAAGACACCAGTGTTTAGGTAGAATAGCTTTTTGCTCTACTAACAAGGTATATTTTCACTTATTAAATACATCGCGGTGGAAAGGAAAAGGTTAAATAGCAATATAATTATGTGCAAAGGAAAATGATACAAAGCGACATGTATTATTATATGTTCCTAACATAAAAATCATTACCAGTTTTTGGACTTAGAACGAATTAGAAATAATATATGAAGTGTTTGAAAGTAAAATACGAGTATTGGCTGAGTGGGATTCAAACCTTTAATTATTAATATGTAATCACAATAACTGTTCTTTTTTTTACTAATTTTATCGGCGGAATCATTTTATTTTTACGATTTAAAAAAAATAACATCAAAATAGTTCAACAAGCGTAGACTCTTACCGTATAATATTTCCTTTCAAAAATAATATTTTAATTTTCTTTGGGTTTCTTAATAAAACTCGTAGCAACTATTCAATTTGCATTTCCTTTCGGCCACAATGACCTTCCGTCAACAATTTTCCGAAAACCCTTGACGGAATCGACAAACCCTTAAGTCCAACATTTGTAATAACGAAATATGTCGTCCACTTGATGTTTTAATCCCCCAAAAGTCGCGGTTAACTCGGAGGGGAGATCTTCAATGTTTTCATAATTTCTTAATAAAAGTTTTTTCCTGGTTCTACTTTGCTCACATAAACCTTTGCGACCATACATCGCGTTTTGAATGGACCGTAAGGTTTTAAGTTGCTTATCATGTTGTCCACAAATGCTTCTTGGGACACCTAATTGTCTCATTTTTATAGGTGAGAAACCGGTAGGATTTTTTTATTTCTTAAGTGTTCTTTATTAAAATGTTGCCAAAAAAATGTGGATTGCGGCGCTTTATGTTACATTTTGACTCTCGAATTTTAAAAATAGTATTTTCAAAGCCGCCTAAGCCGCCCCTAAAATAATTGCATAGCAAAAAAAAAGTAACCGCTAACCCGTTTACCGACAAAATTTTACAATCACGAAGTTGAAATGAATTAAAATAATTAAAATTTTTTAGAGTAAAATTTTAGCTGCCTACGTGTAATAAACGTTTCGAAATAAATACAAGAAAATATTTGTTATTATTGATATCCCAACAGAGACAGAGAAACTCTTGAAACGAATGTGGATTATCTATGCGTTTACAGGGCTTATGACCTGTCATTGGCTGGGTTAAGTGGCCACTTGATGTACTACAACATTCCCCATTCCGCCCATCATCTGATAACCATATATGACCAATTTTTTTAAACTACTTTTGTCTACAGTATTTCTATACATTCAAAATGTTGTTAAGAAAATTTTTGTTTTTGTATGAAATTTTGCACAATTTATTTTATATTTTCTTCTAGACTAGATGTTCCGTTTTAAGAAATATAAAAAATGGTTACGTTACACATAACCCAGTTTTCATTTAAGCCTCCACCGGATCCTCTTGGCTTGGTAGGGCTTTTTACGCCACATCAAATAACACGTTACACTCTTAAAAGTAAAAAGAAAAATGTTTTATATAGGTAGTTGTAAATTTTACAACTTAACGAAATTTTTAATTTGCTTACTCTATACCTTAGCTAAAAACAAACATTTTTTATAATACTAGTATTGTTTTATTACATCATCGTTTATGTAAAATGTCTGAAATTCTAGATTTTTTTTTTAACGTTAAATTATTTTATCACATTTACACCATTCCGTAATTTAGTTATTATATAATATAAATTAAAAGAAACTTCTATGTAAATGAATATATTAAATCAATTCAAAATTTCATAATCTTTTTAACAAAATTTTAATAGTTCGTACGTTATTTTAAATTCATTAATTACCTATGAACTATTTCTATATTTATAGGCAAAAAAAAATTCAAAGTGAAAATTTTAAATAATTTAATATTTTTATTTAATTTGCTTGTGCTGTACGTTCATTAAAATACATCAAATTATATTATTTTTAAACTCAAAAATAGATATCAGTAATAAGTACTTAAATTTTCTACTGAAATTTCCACAGATCTATTGATTGGAGCTTAATCTTATTTAATAAGAAGAGAGAAAAAGGCTTATTACTCATTATTACGTACAACAAAGTTATTTATTAAGTGCCTTAATTGGGCATGATCAGAAATTACATAATAAATTACGTATAATTATTATCTTCCAATAAACTTTTATGCACATGGAATTAGATAACATTTTCTTCTTTCTAAACGTATTAAATAAATTGTCTTACGATTATTTACACATGCGAGAAACAAAAATTTAAAATGTAAAAGGGCATTTAACTTAAATGTTTTATTTAATGCTTTCCATAAATTTATAATCATAGTCTTAAAATCATTGTTAATCAATTTAAATCATTAACTAATGCCTATTTAAACGTACTATCTTGTTTTTGAAAATAATAAAATCAACAAGATACACTGCACTTGGTGCCTTATTCAACATTTTGGGTGGATTTAAAAAAGAAAGGAAGAAAATTTTTGGACTTAAATCATATTATTTCAATTGGGAAAACTTCTAGTAAAAATATAAAATGATCATACAAAAACACCTAATAACTGAAGCATAATATTATTTCATACGGAAAACCAAGTAATTAATTAAGTCTGTCAAAAACAACACTTTAAATCTACCGCCAAAAAAGCTTTAGTAAAAATTAGGTGGCGATGCTTTTTCCGAGAGTATATATTACGTTCATCTTGATTGCATTTTCCACCGCCCTTAAGGTAGTGCTTTTTAAGGGCATAAGAGTGTCACAGTGCCCCTGAAGACTAAAGATACCCGAGTATTGGTTAGGGGCTGTACAGCTAGGGGTGAGAACCTTAGGAAAGAGGGATAGAGAGGTGGCGGTAGGTCAAGTGAGTCAAGAACACGTGAAAACTGTTCAAACGGAAGCATTTCAACGTATTTTGTTTTTGATATTAACACCGTAGAGAGAATACTTAACTTTTTTGTGAACCGCTGCGGAGAGTATAAAATATTTACGTGACGTGAACTTAGCTTTATGATCAAAATCAACACACTTGATGTTTGAAAGTTTTTCACGTATAAGACCAATTTTGGTTTTAAAAAATTGCGTATCTTTTTTTGAAAATGCTCATGAAGTATAATACAATTATTAGACATTTTTATAAATATATATACCTATCTATAGGAGACTTTGTTTTTTTTTTTACTTTAGTGAATTTGGTAAATGTAGGATAATCATATAATATATGACTAATGACGAAAGCAATGGAATTTTCCTCATGTAGTAAGTATAAAGTAAATATCAATAGTCATTGTGGCTGAAATATATAAATTTTCGGCATTCAAATATTTGTTTGTTTTCAGTACAAGCATGAATAAAGACAATATAATAATAAATAAATAAATAAATCATTAATTATCTGAAATATATAATCTACATCTTAGATGAATTTTTTGTAACCTTATTCTATTTTTAATTTTGTTATTCTATAAAACAAGGATTAGGACATAATCAAATCATTGAAACTGTCCAAGATTGAAGTATTACAAATCTGGTTGGAATTTAACTTAAGATAATTAAGGATTTCTGCTTAAATGCTTAGCTTTTTCTTAAAGAATGGCAGAGAGTGTGTCAGAATTTACTGTATACATCACAAGTTTCGAAAACATCAAAATGTTTTTCTAAAATACATAAGCGATTCGTAATTGATTATCAGCACCCAATATGTATTATTCAATCATCTTGTCTCTAAATGTTTTCTCAAGTGTTAACCGGTGTAAGGATAAACCCTTTTCTGTGTTGCGTGTTCGAGCTAACCAATGATCCATCTTCCCTACGTCTTACCTCACCTCTAACTCTCTATCCTCGTTTCTTCTTCTGTTCTCCCTGCACTAAAAAAGTTTTACGATCTCCATTTTGATACGGTTACTCTACCTTTTTACAGTCGCGTGTAAAATACAACTAGAGAATGCTTCAATTCGTGGCTTGCAGTTGTTAAAGTTGCGGGTTCGAAATAATCCCAGAAAGTCTTTAGACGGATTAAATTTTTTGAGATTAACAGCGTTGAACTAAAAAGTAATCTCAGAAGTAGGTGATTTGTAATACTTTTTTAACCTTCTTCATTCATTATATATGGATACGTGTATATTAACTCGAATTGCGGTGAAAATCATATCGGATTTCTATTAAATACAACGCTGCTTTTTTCAGTGCAGTTTATTTCAATCATTTTTATAAGAAGACAAGACTCCTAGTATTGGTTTAGCGCCAGTCCACTACAACAAGTATCTACAACATGTTTTAGAAAATTCATTAATTTTTGTTTTCCAATCTGACTATTGAGTAAGTTTTTTGGTAACCTTAATTTCGTTTCCTGTTTGATGAATGCTTAAATCATTTTATAAATGAAATACGGGTTGAATTATAAAGTTGGGTAAAGGTCCTTCTTCATCCCTCTTTTACACCCTTTTTACCTTTACCACCCTTGACTCGATATTCGAATCACACAATGAAATATTTTATTTGGATGTGTTTCGAATCTAAACACGTTTATAGCGTATAATATGGAAGGGAACACTTCAACTTTAGATTTATGTCAGACATTCATAATATGGATGCGATTTATATATTTTTCACATATAGATACTGATACAATGTAAACAGCGAAATGTCAATCCACCTTGCGATTTGTATCTTCTACAATATGAGAAAAATATATATAGGAATTCGAAAAAAGGAGATCGTACATATTTTTATGTTTTTTTGTACTATCTTTGATGTGCCTCGAGGATATATTGTTTTATTAATTAATATTTTAAGGATTTTATGGAAAAAATGATTTATACACGTGTGCCTGAATGTCCTTATAAACGCATCGAAAACACTAACATAATAAACGTTAAATATAATGACGATCTGTGCTTTTTAAATAAGCCATTCTGATCGTAATGCTTACAATTAAGTTTACTGTTATACTAAATTATCCCTAATTAACAAAATAATGTAGTATTTAACAACGAATTAATTAATTCCCCTGTCGTTATATCCTCCTATTAGAGTACCGTTATAAATTCTAAAACATTTACTAACTTCGTATTCACAAATATTTACTTTAAGCCCACAATTAGAAAATCACAGACAATTTGAGCTCATTAAGCTTCTAGTAAGTGACATTGTAGTCGAGTTATAATGAATAAATATTTGTACTGGTATGGAAGAGACCATTTTGAATCACATATGTTGCATGTCATAATTATAACCAATAACAATAATTTTTGCTATGTATTTCTGTATTACTCCTATGCAGTCATTCAGATATCATCATCATCCCACATTCGCTCCCTATATTTGTCAAATCCATTCTCTCATTATACACGAAATGTTGCTAGCATATTTATTTATTTATATTCCCCTTAAGGCTTTTACAACGGAATAAAATTAATATTTACATTAGTATGTAGTATTGCAAAATAAAATAAAGAAGTACAATTTATTTGCAATTCGAGATTCTTAGAAAGTAAGAAACACATTTATATTAATGGTAGAAAGGAATTCGAACCTAGGGATTCTAATCCAGAGTCTGTTATTTTAACTATAGTACCACAGTTTCAAATACAGACCAAACCAAAAACGAAAATCATACAAAAAAAATATTATTCGTACGAAAATGGGTGTAGAATTCATTATTTCTACCTTCTACCATTATAGCATTCCTCTTAATATGCCAGAGATTATTTTCTTCCTTCTGTAGCTCGGGGTGATATTAAAACGTGCACAGTTCCCTAATGATAGTAGTTTGTTACAAATAGAACTACTAGATACTGTTTCTGCTAATATCTCCTGTTTTATGCTCTCCTGGTACTTGTGAATCGCTAATTCGAGTATTTCGTTTCATAAAACTCTATTATACAAGTTCACGCTTCATTATATCACACATTATATAAATAAAACGAAGTACTGCCAAAAGCAATCATGGCTGGGAAAAATTTATCAATTGATTTAATAAAAAAATTATATACGTGTTCTAATTTTTTTAATAGTTGCATTAGGTAAAAAGGTCTCTGTTTTAAAAAGTCGCACACAGAATCACATGTAAGCACCCGCCAATGTACACAACTATTTGTACAAAAAGTCAAATAAATAAATAAGCAGTGCCAACCTCGGTTATATTTTCACTTTGAAACTGTGTTATTAATTTTAAATATTATCGGGAAGATTTAAAGTCATCTGTAGTATCTCATACAACTTATTTACTGTTTTTAATATACATTAACGACATCAAAAAATATATTAAACAAAATTTTCTCATGTTTGCTGATGATACCAAGTTTTTTATACGAGTCAAGTCTGTAGACGATTGTTTCATGTTGCAAAACGATCTCGATAATCTAGTGTCATATTGCAATCTAAATCAGCTTTATCTAAATGTCAACAAATGTTTTAGCATTACGTTCACAAGGAAAATAAAAAAAATCGTGTTAATTATGAAATTAACAATAGTCGGCTGACCAGGAAAACTGAATTGAGAGACCTCGGTGTCATAATGGACGAGAAACTTTTATTTTCTTCTCATATTGAAGCTTGCGTTAGTAAGGCCTACAGAAACATAGGTTTTATTTTTCGAACCACTAAACCATTTAAAAAATACATCCTCTCTTGTTACTTTATACAACGCTTATGTTCGTAGTCACCTCGAATTCGCCTCAGTCGTTTGGAACCCTCAATACTCAACATACATAGCTCAACTCGATCGTATTCAAAATAAATTTCTGAAAATGTTGGATGGTAAGCTTCATTTGAAATTTAACTCTTACGAAGAATCATCATCCTTCCATAAATTATCTTCACTTATTAAGCGTAGAAATATATCTGATTTATGTTTTTTGTATAAAGTTATAAATAATGTAATTGAGAGCCTCTATCTTCTAGAGCAGATTCCTCTTCATTGTCCAATTAGACTCACTAGACAATGTCATCTTTTTTATAATTTAGCACCATCAAATAATTATTTTAAAAAATTCTTTTATAAATCGTAGTTGTGCGAAATTCAATGAATACTGTAGTTGTCTTGACATTTTTAACATCAGACTACCCAATTTCAAATTAAAATTATTTGAAATCTTATAGACTGTAAAAGGTAATCCTAATCCTATTCCCAGTCATCTCCTTTTCCTTTTACCTATCCCTATCATCCTATCCTTCCCTCATAACTCTTTATTTTTATTTCTTATATTTATTTTTTCTATCTACTTTGAATTGTATACATGTGAAAAACTATAATTGGTAATCATGCTTTTTTTTTGTATACTACGTTCATGTATCGATACTGTTGTTTTTCCTATAAATAAATTTTTGTCACTTCAAAACATGCCCTAGAGCCAGTAGTGTGGCAATACCCATTTTATTTCTAAAATAACATTAATTTGTACTAAGGCTAAATGAGATATGAATAAATTCTTGTAAATTTAAGAAAATTTACTCATGAATTTGAATTTGAAATTAATCATGTTATAGTAAAATTGAGTGCTTTGTTTATAATAAAGTGTATTTTGTAACTTTTATATTCTTGAGAGTGCTAAAGTTTTAATTCCAAAACATTGTTATTCAAATAACAGTCAAACTTTGAAAGCTTAGTTCGTAAATATACATCTTCCTTGGTATGGATTTCGTTTTTTTTTTAAAGCGTTACATGAAAGATATGATGTACAATATTATAAAGTGTATGTAGTTTATCAGTATATGTCATGTATTATCATGACATTGTTATATTTATTGTGTTTTTAAAAAAACATATTTTTTTAAACTATTTTAAATTCTAATATTTAGCCTTTTAGTGTACAATTTGATATATTTTGTTTATTACTTTTTGATTTAATGTTTATTTTTAATTCTTGTATTATTCTAATATGTATTTCCAATTTATTATTCCTTTATTTTTTTGTTATTTTACGTTATTACGAGTATTTACTTTATTTTATTACATTTTGTGTTTGTAAATTTTTATGTATGAGGAAAAAATGTATGTTAGTTTGAAAATTTAATAGATTTACTTGCCTTAAAACGGGCTAAGGGCCTAGTTAGGCTGTAAAATGTAATCGTTTATAAATAAATGAATAAATGTAACTGAAAATAAATTAAATGTTTTATATAATAATTTGAATGAAACGCCAGAATCTAAATTTTAACAATCTAATTATTTTTATTGTTAATTAATGTCGTAGTAAATTACTAATCACTTAATCAATTTTATTTACTGCGGTGATATAACTTGAAAGTATAAATAATTAGTTTCACTACAGTGTTGTCAAAAATCGAAACGCTAAACAATTCTCTGATTGACGTATCATCATTGGGATCTTGACGTGAGGCATTTGTTGCTTTCGTTAAAGAAATTGGAACGAATTATTTTATTTTTCCGAAGCACAATAAGGCTTATATTATTACGGCTTTTCCTCGCTTTTCCCTAACGAGATGTTCCCCTTTCATTGATTGAGGGTTTCCATTAAGTGACTTGCAATTCAGTTTTAAAAGTCTTCATTCTCTAAGGCTTCGTGTTACGGACCTATTTTGTTTAAAAGTTATCGATTAATCTCTCCGGTGTTAGACGCCGATAAACTAACAGAACGAAAAACGTTAAGTATGTGTTTGCAAAATATTGTCTTTTTAGAAATAAAAATAACTTCTAGGACTTTTTTCTTTGAAAGGTGATGTCACAACATGGCACTCTGAATCGACAATGAGACTGCTGAATAATGAAATATTATCATAATTATTTTGCCACCTTCATTCTTAGATGACTATTATAAGTTTGAAATATTTTGATTGAAAAATACCAAATAATAATTTTTGCGTTAATTAAATTTTTCATTTTGAGACATAATGAAAGAAATGCCCTGTCTATGATCTTAGTCAAAAGATACTTTGTGTACTGAAAATATTATGTTGTAATTTTAAACAACGTAAATATGACGTACAATAACTAATACGTATTACATTCAGGTTTTTCAAGTACGCAAAGCAGATTTTCTAAATTCATTACATTTTCAGCTTTTCCCTTTGCACCTTAATTGAATTCTTTTCTATACAACATCAAAAGATTTTTAGGCTCGTACTTCAAACGCTTTGCTTATATTTATAAAGCACACATTATATTATTTACGTGTAGCGAAAAGTATTACACGAAATATCAAACATACCAATTCCGTTTTGCATAAAAAATATGATCAATAACACATATTATAGCTCTTTACCTCCATGCAACAGCCGTGAAATACGTAGATCAGTAACGCTGTATTTATTTGCTTCGCTTATTCTATCAAAAAATTTATTTTCAATAAAGAATACCATGTTTTATTCTATTACCACTAAAAATATTTTGATTTTTGTGAAATTTTCATATAAGCATCAAGGATGCCTAGAGTCCTTTTGTTTTTCTTACTTATATTTTTTTAATATTATATTTTATTTCCTTTTTTTTCCGTTAAATTGATGTTATGTATGTTTATTTTTTTAAGTTTTTTTTTTACTTAATCCTTTTTTTTTCTGTTTTTGTTGTATCAACGATGATGCGAAAATACATTATTATTCATTTTATATCCCTACAGAGATGAGGTAGATTTTTTTCGAATTCAGCAATATGGATATTCGAGCGTTTACAGGGCTTATGGCCTGTCATTGGCTGTCATTGGCTCGAATATACATATTCCTGAATTTTTAAAAAAAAAAATCTATCTCATCTCTGTAGGGATATAAAATGAAATATATACCTATTCGTCTTGGGATAAATCCAGATTTGTGTACAAGTATTTCAACACACCCAAAATGTTGTACATTATTATTACTGAAGATAAAACGTTTGCTTGTCGCTAACAAACGGTAGCACCGTTGTTGCTATTTTTTATTTTATTTTACTGCAATTACAGAAAAAATCATCCAATAACCTTTAACCTTCATCCCTGTAATAATTGTCCGCGTGGGCTGTTTTATATAAAATAAATCAAATGCCGTATATGTGTATAACGCAATCAGAATCTATCACTTAAACTGGTAATTTTTAGTCCTTTTCTCCATTGCGCATTGGTCTCCATCGCATCCGAATCCTACAATCTAACATAATCGTCATTTCCATCACGTGTCTGAGGAATGAATAGTCGACAAATGGGCTAACATTAGTAGTTCTGTTAGAGTCATGTTCAGGACATTTGTCAAGCGAACAAGGCTTCCTTGTTCTTTGTCGAATGATTTGATACCTCTGCCGATAAGTCACCAATTTCTTTAGTGTATAATTTATATGTTTATAATATGGATAGTGATGTCATTTTCAATACTTTACAATTTGTAGACAATGGAAAAATTGCTAGCGTAACAGAAACGTGTGTGTATATAATATATGTGAACTTTATTCTGTATGCCATGTATATTTTTTGATTAGCAAACTCAATTGAATAGTCTTGTTATTAAATTACACGATTTAATATACATCTCATAAAGATCATAATTACTGGGCAAACCATCAACATTGCGTGTTTTATTAAAGCAGAACGGGTTAAGATAAACATAAAACAAAATATCATACAAAACGATTAATCTCTTAAGCAGAACTGATTAATAAATCTGGAACAATGTTTCGGATTTTAGGCAAAGATAAGTTTCCGTTTATTTATTGACCACTAAGCGTTCTCTCTCAATCTTCGAGAAACCAGAACTCTTGAGATTAATTTAGGAAACTCCGATATTCTCTGGGGATAAGAGCAAATAATTGGTCATATTATGCACAAGGGAACGTGGCCATATTATGCTTTAGGAAACATTGCCATATTACATAATCTTACTGTGCATTCGCGAAGTTTTGAGTAGTGTTTAGTGCATTAAGCAATTAAGTATTAAGATTAAACATTATTAAGTATTATCGGGAATAATTGAACCCTGAATCTTCGTTAAGTAAGTCCAGCGTCAAACTATCAAAATAACGAGATCTCTAAATTTCAAAGTTTTGTACCCTAATATTTTTTGGAAATTTAAATGTGTGTCCTATAATTTCCTTTTTTCGTATCTTAGTTTACAAAATATTATACGATATAGTCATTTTAAAATCTACCATTACATGTGAATGATTTGGTTGGCTGGGCCATGTACTACGGATATCCCTTGAGAGTCTTAATATACTCTCTTATTCTTAAGGCATCAGGTTGCTGGCATTCTGGACGTCAACTGCTGATAATTCGTCGGCAGCGTATGTCAAAATTACGTGACGTGGACTTGGCGACCGACCGCTTAGTGGAGGTAGTTTTTTAAATCTATTTGCTTCACATAAGGAGTGAAAACGGAACGAAAGAACTCTACGCATACAATTTTAATATTTATTATCTATTATCATCAACACCTGTAGGGCTTTTACATAATACATTAAGAAAATAAAAGCATACATAATATTAGTAGATCATCATCATCTTAGCCAGTTAAGGTCTACTCCTGGACACAGGCCTCCCCCTGCCGCCTCCACTCCTCCCGATTCTGCGCCGTCCCCATCCTCTGCCTTCCAGCAAACTTCCCGATGATGTCCACCCATCTCATCGGTGGACGTCCATGAGGCCTCTGGTTCCTCGGTCTCCACACCAGAACGCGTTTCGTACATCTGTTATCCGTTATTCTGGCTATGTGACCGGCACATTCTCACTTCAACCAAGCAATTCGTTCTACCACGTACATAGTAGGTACTATAAACAAATAATGAGAAATTATAAAACCGTCGGCATAGATATTATAACATAACATTTTACGTATAATTTGGTATAAAAATTAAAGTAAAATAATAACTAAACAACAAAAACAGTAAAAAGAAAATAATAAACTAGGCTTAAAAATGATATAAAAAAGTTAAAAAAAGTATTTATGTAGGTATACAATAAATATTTATTATAATACGTGCTGAATGTTTTGAATACAGCTTTGTTAGAATAAAATAACATTACATTATTCGTAAGATTGCGTTACTTATTTTAAAAAATGGAAATTTATAATCTTTTACGCGACAAAATACATAAATTATATTTCTTCATCGTAAAACTGTTACTTGTTGGAATGCGAACCACGCGTCTTATACAAAACGTGATCAAATACTTATTAAATTATTTTACTCGAAAACTAAAGAAATTTTTTTTTTATTTCAGCAAGCACGTTTTTGATCTTTGGCACTTGGCCACCGTATACCTGGGACATAATCCTGGACAGTGAGATATTCTGTCACCGACCAAAAATTTTTATCATTTGTAGCGAAAATTCAAATTTATTGAATTCGACTTTGAATAAATAAATAGAAGCATTAGAAATTGTAGGTTTTCGGTTTCCTGGATGTCCTGTTTTGACGATTCGTCCGCAATTAATGATTGACTGCGGGACGTGGACCTGACTTGGGAGAATGCGTGGGAGCTGGTGGCCATTAGAGGCAGTTTGTGGATTCCGTATGCTTCACATAGGGAGCGGATGATATGGGTATGGAATGAATGTAAAATATAAGGAAGGAATAAACAACGGACGTAAATTTCGGATATTCGCAAAGATTTCGAGAATACACCCCCTTGAAACTTTGTCTACTCTTTTGTCCGGGGTGTTCTAACAATTAGTGATTGCATTCTACTACGGTACGTTAAGTTCTACAATTATTCTACTTGCTAGTTCTACAGTTCCACTGCTGAGCTGGTTAGAAGTTCAGTATCAGTTCTATTTGGAGATCGAACTTTGGTTTTAACTATTTGCGATTGATTACGTCAAAACTCTAATCCAACCCGCGATGTTAGTGTAAATCAACTTTTGTTTCTGTAATTTGTATTTTTTTACGTGGGTTATTTTATTCCTAGATTTCTGTAAATTAAAAATTTTCCTTTGTAAATTTATTGTATCGGTATAAAACAATTTTCAAGTATTCCATATTAAATTCAAATTTCTAGTTTGGAATTTCGCTCCAGCACAGCTTGTTTCCTGCTTTCTGGCACAATTATCTCCGGCTATTTAAAAGCAGCCCCGAAATTAAAATGTTTCTTTGTAAATACATTTTTTTTTTAAAAAGTATTTCATACACTAATTCTTCTGCATAGATTTAACATTTTTTGTTATCATGGGTATTTTTAATCAAATGCATTTGCATATAATTTTTTTATAATTAAAATAATTATTTAAAAATGTTAGCATAACAGACTGGCGTGCATGAAAATGATTATTAACAAGGGAATGAAGTGTGCCAAAGTGGTGCGGCGTTCTACCCTCTCTGCCTACCACTTTAGAAAAACGGTGTGATGGTTAGTTAGTTAGTAATTATTTTTGCGGTAAAACCTTATTTGTACTAGTTCTTGAATAGATATGACGCAATAAATTCAATTAAAAGCATTTGATCTCATGACAACATACGAGTAGGGTGAAATCCAAAATAATACGTTATTTGCAAATTTTGACAAAAATGATTATCTCTTTGTGACAAATCAAACACTTTTATGAAGTTAGTATATCATCTCCTGGACCATTATGGAGGCTGTGTTATATTTTTTAACGATGTTTATCGTTTTTCCTATCGTTTAAAACGATAGGAAGTGACGTAACCAACCCAAAGCCTTTTAACTAACGGGGTTGTGCACCTCGTTTTAGGTTTCCCGTGAAATCAGATTTCTCAACAACGACCCCGTGAATTATCTACGCTCTAATATATCCTCCACACCCCCCCTCCTATTTACCCCTCTCCACATTTCTCCCCTCCTCTATCTTGAGTTGCACCCCTTCCACCCTTCTTAGCGACGCTTCCTTGTCCATTTCGTATACTGTCCCAAAATAAGCGCACTTCAGATAGCTTTGGGACACGTACTAAGAGAATTGAACACTATATTTATTGCATTTTGAATAATTGAAATACCTAACTATTTATAATTCTTGCTTTTATATCTTTGTTTGTTTATTTCTTTATTGTAACCTGTCCAAAATTTAGTCCGCTTTAGGGTGCAGTGGTTAACAAGCATTTTTAAATAGAAACTTTAGTGGTGTAGTTACCACCTTTATGTAGGCACCTAGTTGGTGGCCTAATTGTGTGATGTACAAAGTTATGTGGGTGCACAGAATGAGAGCAAGTAAAACAGGGTACTTACGTTTTACACAAAAGATTTATTCACGAAACTAAACTACTGAAGTTAACACATTGAAAGAAGGATTCTAATAACTATATTAGGCAAAATAAAATGAAGTTGGTAAATCTAAATTGGCGTAAATTTGTGCCTCGAAGACGCGTGCGGTGAGGTCGGAATCCGGTAGTATTCTCGAAGCCGGTTTGGCCCGTTCGTACGCTCTACGTCGGCGTTCGGCAATGTTCGGCTCGTGCCGTCGTTGTCGACCCGCCACAAAACATTTGAATTCTTAGATAGACTCAAATAATATTTAAGTAATTATTTCAATTTCGGGACTGCTATTAAATAAACGGGGAAAAACTGTGAGTTTTTATAGTCTAAAAAAAATTACATTACTCATTAACCAAAAAGTTGCGGTTTTATGCTAACGTGTGTAGAAGTGTCCATTGTTTGACAATTCGTCGGCAGTTTGCGTGAGCTGCGTGACGTGGACCTTACTTGGGAGGATGCGCGATAACTGGTTTGTGAAACCCATATGATATGATGATGAAATTGAGTAATAAATGTAAAAGTCCCTATTGACCCCGCGGAAATCGAATCTAGGACGTCATGCACGCTATACCAACGTGTTACTAGTACGCAGCAAGCAGACTAAATACCTATCAATAAAACTTCAACGTACCATCTTTATGAATAAATTTAAGTTGAGTTTAGTTAGGAAAGATAGTAAGTCATCACACATCATCATTTCATATTCGCTCCCTATGCGGAGCATATTCCACAAACTGCCTTCAAGCCAAGCGATCGGCCGCCAGTTCCCGTTCATCCGTGTTACATATAACTGTGATAGAAAGTAGAACAAAATTAGTTAAGGAGAAGGCTTCTTCAATTTTTTTCTTTTGTAATTGAATAATGAGCCACTCTGCATATCGGAACAAACCGCGAACAAATATCGCGTGCTGAGTATCGTGAAAATAATACAAGGTATGAAGTACCTGTGGTAGAAAAAGATACGGGTTTTCCCATTAGCAACGGAACAACCGACAACGTGACAACCGTCGGAATTAGGTTTGTAAAGAAAGAGATGGCGACAGAAAAGGTTGTCTGAGCAGTTAGTTAAAAAAAATAATGTTACGATTAGTTTGTCGTGAACCAGCGATTACTTTTCCTCAATAAATTTTAAAAAATGATAATTAAGGTAATTCGTAATAATACTTCAATCAAAATAAGGGCAATAAATGAAGACTGATTTTTCTCCAGTAGTTCTGTATTTTCAACATTGTATGTTACTGATAATATAATTACTCCTCATACACAAGTCTATATATTTCGGATAACTTGAGAGATCCTCAACCTGAGCCGCCATTTCTTTACGCCTGCCTGCGGCATTCCGCCGTCGATTACAATCTTCCGATGTACTCAGAGAAGCTGATGGACGCGGACCTGACGTGAGAGGGGGCGAGAAAAATGGCCAGCGAAAGGGCTCCTGGAGAGACCAAGTGATATCCACATGCTCCATAGGAGCGAGCGTGGTGAAAGAAGATGACGAAATATTATATCAAATCGTGTTTTTATGTTGTATGTACGTATAAAAATAAATAATTATAATAAAATTCATTTTTAAACCATTTTAATTTATTGTAATACGCGGAACTAGAATCGAACGAATACTTATTATGTACAACTAGCACACATCGCGTGCTACAAGGATACTATCAGAAGCATGGAATGGAGTGTTTACAATGATAGGAAAAGATATGAACTCCGCTGTTAGCTTCTGTTAAGGGTCGTTACAAAAGGAAAACATACCAGGTGACAATTGCCCCATTATGTCACTGAAGCCGGAAGCTTGAACAAGTATTCATTTACATTCAATGACGCCACGTGACGTCATTAAAAATGTATTTCTGGAGTACTTGACAACTT
The DNA here is from genome assembly GCA_022494985.1 of Micrasema minimum. NCBI lineage: Eukaryota > Metazoa > Arthropoda > Insecta > Trichoptera > Brachycentridae > Micrasema > Micrasema minimum. Next base: position 44,436 of record JAGVSP010000942.1, read on the forward strand.
ACTACGGAAAAAAATTAAAGCGCGTTACGTAAACATATTTTTTATATTATTTTATTCGTTCGTCCCAAATCCGCTCTTTTTTTTTTTTTTTTTTTAATAAAAAAGAAACATTTGAGTTCTTATTATATACTCAAATATTTCAATTTACGGGCTGCTTTCAAATAGTCGGAAATAACTGTGCCAGAAAGCAGGAAACAAGTTGTGCTAGAGTGGGATTCGAACCTAGAGATTCCAATCCGGAGTCTTTGAATCTACCACTAGACCACAACCCGTTTACGTGAAGCATATGGATTTCACAAACAGCTACGATCGACTGCAAACTCCCGTGGGTTTTTACAACTCAGATGCACGTCATAGTGGCAAAAAGCATATTGCCTTAATTTGTTCTCACTTGTACTTGACGTACTTGGTCATGTCATGTCTTTCTCGGCCTTCCGCGGCTTCTACATCCAGGCACACTTGCATTTCAACTTCTATTAGCCGTTCTTTCATCACTTATTCGCTCCACATGACTAAACCACCGTAAAAGCCCTTTCTTAATTTTGTCGATAATGCTTATCTCAGCCTTGTACTCTGCTCTAATTTCGACATTTGTACACCGATCATACATAGTCTTACCACACATTCGCCTGAGAGATCTCAGTTCAACAGCATTCAGTCTACTTTCATCCTTCTTTTTCTAACACCACGCTTCACTACCATACATAAGATTATTACCATGTATGATTCTAATAAATGTAAAAGTGATAAATTGCTGATCGAGGATTACTCAATGTTCCTACATTATTATAATGCATCTAAACGATCCTTAACGTCAAAAATATTATACGTGATTTAATAATGAGCCTCGTTTACTTTTATCCTTATATAAGATAAAGTTCTGGGGCAAAGTTACGGCCCTTTCGGACACACTGAGAGGTTTTATGATATCGTTAATGTGACAAAGATTGTAAATATTAACTTTTGGCCTTTATAAAGCCTCCCCGGCTTTGTTGACGTACATAATAAGATTTTTTATCCTATAGACTTTTATTAGATACGTTTTGTAGGTTGAACAGATAGCCAGATTTTTTGTTGTGACAAAGATTAAATTTTTTACTTACAAACTGGTTTTCTAATCAATTGATAATGAATAGGTACCTTAACTAACATACTAACTAACCAACACGCCATTTACCCCCGAAGGGGTATGCAGAAAAGATTAAACGCCATACCACTTTATCCTGGCACACTTCCTTCACTACATCCACATTCATACATCATCGCGTACACGCATGACGATTATTCCGACTTTTCGCATGTCCACTTTCAAATACCTGTATGTAATTAATCATGACATGTATTTTTTGCCTTTCTTTACTTCTACATTCAGGCACTAGCATCGTAAATTATTTTCGCTACCTACTTATTCTAAAATTGTTTCTGGGTATCCGAACATTAGATTTAAACAATAATTTAATCCTGAAATAAGCAAGGGATCAAATAATTCACAGTAACTGATTTTAACTTACCTTATTTGAAATTTAAAAAGTAATGTGGTGATAGCGTTAGAGGAATCTAGAAAGTTATTTTTAAATTGCATTATTTCTGAACCCATTACCCAATTAAAGCTTGAAATTACGTATTTTATTTCTTGGTGTTTAAATTCAGTGTCCTATGCACCATTAGCGATAAATAAAAAAATTACTTTCGAAGTCAATAAAAATCTGCCAAGTTACAAAACAAACGAAATAGTCATAAAAAAACTATTTAACGCCATTTGGATTTATTTCTAAATTATCACCTTTTAATTTACCAAACCCAATAAACCTTTTGCGACGTTTCGTTTGAAATCCGGCAGTACAGCTTCCGTTACACGTTCCGTTATTCCGTTAGACGATAACGGCCGTTAATTGAGCTTTTGCGCAAGAGGTGACCGGAGCCGTTAGCTTCCGACTACGGCACTATATCCGCTTCTAGTTACGGTACATTCTACGGCAGGAGCTTTACTTGGTCGTGACGTCACGGCTCTACGTTGTGCAGCTTATGCGCTTATAAGCTTATTCAGCGTGAAGGAAATGATACATTTTCCAAAGCGCACATACAATTTGACATTTTGGAGACTTAAAAAGAGTGATGTTTGTAAATTGAAGTATGTGATCAAAAATATATTGCGTAGGTAATGTAAAAACTAAGTAGGAATCTAGAGTACGCAACAAAATACTACTGCGAATAAGACCATTTACGCACCATTTACGGCAATTATTAACTTGTCAAATGCTTTTCTCGGTACAGGACCCCTCGGTGAGTAACGCATTAAAAATAATCGGTTAACTCTCAAAAAAGAAATTTAATAAGTTCAACAAATGATTGGTACATTAAAGCGATTCCCTATCCCAGCAAAGGACTGATCATAGGCCCCGTAAATGCCTGATAATATTTTACTAGCAGATGTTATTTGCTAGCCCCTGCGGGCTTTTCGGCGCTTCCGTGCCTTGATTTTTGGTTGTTCCACCTTTAGTTGATTGTCTAAAAGACAAAAACAAACAACAGAACAACAACAAACAGAAACCTAATTTACGGAGGCCCACAGAGCCGCCCGACCGAGGCCTGAGTAGAATCTGGAAGGACTGATGGAAGAAATCATTACATATAAAGATATTATTGTTAAATTAATATTTCTTACATGTAAAAAACAAAACAATATCAACAAACTTTTCGAACTGTCACATAAACCTAATTGCTAATGAATAGAGGTTATGAATTTAGAGTTATCAGTGTGCAAAAAATATGGCATGATTGTAAGTAGGTACCTACTCAAGAACCGATGGGAAAAAACAACCGAAACATGATTTCATACAATTTGAATTAAATGTTAAACATCCGGTACTAATAAGTACCGACGCACGGATTTAGGATTAAATATGTTCACATTTTTAAAGTAATTTTTCGAATCTGGGAATCTTTTTGAAATCTGGGGAATTTTTGGGAGAAATCTAGGGAGATTATTTTTTCGGCAGACATCACCGAGATTTATTTTTTCAGCAGGCATCACTGATGTACACTACTATCATTTTTAACGCTAATAATATTACAGATTGACATGCGTGGTACATTTTATGTTGCATCTGGTGCAATGTACTAGAAAGAAATGTAATCTTTTAAGTTACATCACAATCACAAAAGTAATTCCAACTACATTTAAAGTATTCAGATCACTTATACCCCGAGACGTAGCTCTGGTATTAAGTTCCCGTAGCGTCGTCAGCGTTCTACTTCTCTGAACGTTCGTGGCTTAGTTTAGAATGCTGGAAATCTTTGTTTGGCTTGCGTTAACTGTGCTTGTTCCTGTTACTACGGAACGCTTTTAAAGATATATTTACTGGGAAAGAATGTCAGCGGATTCCTTTGATATTGAAGCTTAGTACGCATTAGCGTTGGCGGGCGTAAATATAATTATTCCGCAGTTATCTGCAGATGCTTCTAGTTTAGATTGCTCAGAGTTTGGTCTCTACATAGGTGCATTCATAAATACTTAACGATTTATACAGAAAACACGTGAACCCTTGCAGTTTACTTTGATCGAATATTTTATTCCGTTTGTAAGTACCTATCAAAAGATTGAAAATAAAACGCAGGGAAAATTGCATGGCTTTATCAAGGGCTTATGTTGGTTTTCATTATAAATTGTGGGCTAAATGCGCTTACTTAATTATGCATTTTAACAAGGCTTAATTTTATGATTTTAACAAACTGATGTATGACGAAATTTTTCATCTGAATAAATTATTTAATACTAATCAAATACATACATGCTTACTATTGCATGCAAATTTGACCATTCGTTACTACAACTACTACCTTCCCTTATCCGTATCCAATGGTGCATAGGGCACTGCATCGACACACCAAGTGCAGTATATCGTGATCATTCTTTTTACATGAAGGTAGGATGATCCTTACGCTTCAGTACAGTCCAAGGAATCACGCACAAAATATTAATATGAAAATCAGATGTAAGTACAAACATGTATTTTACAGATTTGAAATTTCTTTCCGGCCGATTTTCCCTCAGGTTTGACAAATTAAAAAAATAAATACAATTTAATTGGTGATATCACCGACGCCGGAACAGTTCCAGGGGATAATTATGGAGAAAGGGGTGTTTCAAGGGCCTAAGTGTTATTTGAACGCTATTCCCTTCCGGTACAAGAATGAAAATGGGTCATTCCAGTCCAGTAGATTGTGTTGAGATAAAGTGGGGACATTACCTGAATCACCCATGTCTTTTGCTATGTTTAAGATATAAAAACTTTTGTACGGAATTTTAACGCAATTTAACTGTTCTTAACTTACATCCTCTTAAATTATTTGAAATCTAAATTGTTTTTGTGACAAAAATGGGATGTGCGGTGCGGTTAAAACGTTGTATCTACAGCATAAAGGCTCCTGGTTTGATTCCCGGTGAGAATACGAAATTTCATTTTATTTTATTTTATTTTATTTATTTTCGAATACAAACAGATGTACAGGTTTAAATGAATATTTAAGAAAATATATAAAATGTTTACATAGTAGGGCGCCTGCCATCCAATTATATGTATTCACTAAATATACTGTAATAAAAGCGACGACGGCTTGAAATTTAAACTATATAAATAATAAATATACTATATATTAATATAAGATACATATGAACAAAAACAAGGAGATAGTGAAAAGGAAAAGAAGGAAATTGATAAGGAGTGGTATAGGATGATTGAAGGAAAGTGAGAGTGGAAATGAGAGGTTATTTTCCTCAAAAGTTTTGTGTCTGCCCCAAGTAACAATTTAGTTCTAAAAGGTCATATTTAGGTTCTACACCGGTTCTAGGATCTAATAAGGACCTTCTCAGAACTAAAATTGTTACCTGGGTGGGCTCTTGGTCTTTTTAGGTGATTAAAATAAAGTATTTAAATAAACAAAGTAATATAATTAATTTTTTTTTTTTTTTAATTATCTTATACTGCTTAAGATACATACATATTGTAAAAAGAGAATATAATAAATAATATAAGATCTCAGGTTATGTTTTTCTGGGTTATTGTGCCATGTCGCTGCCCTAGTACTTGAATGTTCAATGAACCATTTCGTAAATATTGCATAATGAACTATTTCGTAAATATGCTTTTATTTTGTTTTTACATATAGATCCTTAATGATTCACGACCTAGGTTATTTCGTTTCGTGTATATTATGACATAATGTATGCGAATCAAAATGACCGAAATCCCGAATCATTTAGGATCCACCTGTAAAAACAAAAATAAAACGTCTCCTGCAAAATTTATGAAATGGTTCATTGAACATACAAGAACTAAGGTAGCGATGTTACAATCTTCATACATTGCCCGACTGCGACACGGTACAAACTCCTCACAATTAAATACACATACTAAAGACTATACTCATACATCAGCCCTGAAGATGAAAAATGCAATGTGCTCCGAAACATCGATTACACAAGCCCATAAACACGGCATAATAAACCCAGAAAAACATTATCTGTATTCTGAAGGCCGGGAAAATTTACGAACTTTTATATACTTTTTACTACAGACGTACTGTGTTTAAAAAAAAATGTTTCCACACAATAAACCACTGTTTTGATAGAGTACCTACGATTTTTTATCATCAGAATATTTAGTATACATTGTATTGAAACATGACTAAAATTAAGATATCAATAATTTCTCATTTATTTTAAGTAATAAGTGAATATATTTTCCGGGTAAGTAAGTTTTAAAGTGGATGTAATGTGAGATTGATATGTTTTTCATTACATAGTAAATAGATAAGTTTTACCTTTCTATTATTTGAAAATCAACAATGTTTCTCTTTGCAACAAGCTTGTTGTTATTTTTATTACGAAATATCAGTATTTTGAAAGCATTTCCGAGAAAAATATTTGTGCTTATCTTTGGCCATAAATAA
>JAGVSP010000943.1:0-99406 GCA_022494985.1 Micrasema minimum
AAGCGACGAATTTAATTTTCCATGCATTTAAACGCATGATTTAAGTAGCTAACAAACAGTAAACATTTAGCTTGATAAAGAAAAATTTAAGCGTAAATACGTCTATGATAGTAAAATTTATCATTAAATGATTTTATTTGTGCCAATACAGTGGCCTATCCATTGGGTGCGGACAAAATATTCTAGTAGTACATAGTACTTGTTTACCATCTAATTTAAAAAAAATGTGGTCTTTTTTTTTTAAGTTGAATAAACTTTTCGATTTGAATTGTACTGTGCAAAAAATAAAAAGGTGTTATGGCAAGAACTTGTAATATTTTAGTGGACTCTTGATCTGCATTCTGATAAAATTATATTTATTATACTTTGTCGAGAGATATAATATTATTAGTATGCCTGTTTAATATATTTTATTATATAGAGTGTGTATACTACGTCCTAAAGGCCGTGGAATATAAGAGAACAGTGATTTTATATCACCTTGAGATGTAAAATGTCGTTTTTAGCTTTGTGTCAGCGTTATCCTTTATGGATCATAATTTATTGCACTATTATGCATTAACGGTTTATATCTAGTACGTCAGTAAACTTCATGGGTTGTATTCTTGTAACTAGATGATAAAAGAAGCGGCGAAGCATGCTTATAATTTTGCAATCAATTAATTATATTGTGACTTTAAAAAAAACTTTATAAATATCTTGTTAAATTAGGGGTATTTTAAATAATAATGAATCTTGTTTTCCCTGAGGTATAATATATTAATTTGAAGCGTTTGCATACAATTTTTTTAATAACATCATTTTTATAATGCATTGATATTGATAAAAAATGATGTTAAAAAGCTAAACGGAAGAAGAGTTTTAAGTTCCTAGAAAATGCTAAGGCACGGAAGTGACCTTATCTAAAAAGAATTGACCCGCTCCTGTTTGTAAGAAGTACCTTATTACGATGATTTAATCGTATAATAAGGATTCGTATTAAATTTGTCAGGAACGGAAAGTAAAATAAACGACATCGTAAAACTCAACTGCACCCCAGAAACAAAGTCTCCCGCAGTGGCCAGTTTCCCGGCAAATCGTAACAACAGTTACATCTGTAGATCCGGAAAATCTCTGTACAGTCAACGGAGAAAATTACATCCGAAATCCTTGGATCGAGATGAAATAATGGGCGAATTGGAGGGGCGCCCTTAAGGTACTTCCGATAAGGGCTGAACAAAGGATGAAGAAAGTTTGTTGTGTTGGTTTCCAAAGAATCGAAAGTTTTTAATGCTAATTTAAAAATAAAAAAAAATTGAAGATTTCATTATTTTATTCAAATAAAAATGTTTGATGAAATGGCATCTTTATTTTAAGGGCACTGAAATAATAACGGAATCGATCAAATTCCTAATTTTTCTGATGTTTTAAATTAACAAACGCATGTTTAAATATTTTTCTAGACCAGCATTATCGACAAAATTAAGAAAGGTCTTTTACGATGGTTCGGTCACGTAGATCCAATGGATGATGAAAGAACGGCTAAAATAATCTATTATGCGAGTGTGCCTGGATGTAGAAGTCGAGGAAAGCCGAAAAAGATACGGCATGAAGTACAACAGCTAGAAAGTGGGCATGTGAGAAGTCGGAATAATCGACGTGCGTGCTTGAGAAGATGTATGAATGTGGAGGAAGCAAGAGAAGTATGCCTGAACTGAAAGGTGTGGCGTTCTATCCTCTCTGCCTACCCCTTAGGGGAAATGGCGGGATGATTAGTTAGTTAGTTAACATTTCAGATTCTAAGAGCTTGAAGATTTTTATAAATGATGCACTTTCGCTGAAAACATTATTATTTCATACAAAGTTAAGTTGATTAAAAGATAAAAAGTATAAACTGATTGATTGTTATTCGATGTAACGTTTTCTCTCCATGTTGGGACGAATCAAGAGCCGGCAGCCAATTAATTTCATGAAGCGATCACGGAGCGAGTGGTCATTCAAGGCACAGTCATATCGTGGTAGATGGATAGGAGGAGTTTTTATTTTTCCAGTATTCAAAGCGTGGAGGAAGAGAGAAAATACCAATTCCAAGTCTTCACAGCAGGATGCAGTGCTAAGTGGATGTACCAGGCTACGGAGAGATGCAAGGAAACCAGTCAGTGTCTCGCTGCAGGGGTCTGATCGCCCGTCCGATCCAATTATCCCCTTATTTGTACCGTCGCGTCGTTCACAGTTTTCTTTGACTTTTTTCTTGCTTCATTATTATTCCATCCCTCTTCTTTCAGTCAAATGAGTGGCGTTTTGCTGGCTGATAAAAATGTTTTTTTGAGTGATTGGCGCGAGGAAAGGAAATCTTAAGGAAGAGTAATTTTGGAACAAGTCTCTGAAAGGCTTTGATCGCTGCTCATGATATCAAACAGGTCAGAGAGTTATGAATAAAAAATAGACATTTTAAGATATTGAAACTTTTCTGTCTTTGGGGTCATCATAGAAATGAACAAAGTTAATTTTATACACGGAAAACTTTTAAATGCAATGTCATAATTAGAAGTCAATGATTTTAACTCAATGATTGCCGTACAATTAAATTTTACTTATCGTAGTGCAAGTAAATCAACTGTGTCGCGCCATTTCACTGTATATATATGCAGAAATGTATACCAAATACTAGGCGCAATGGGGAATATTGTAATACATCAAGTGGCCACCCCAGCCAATGACAGGTCATAAGCCCTGTAAACGTCTCGATATCCATATTCCCTTCCAAACTTTTCGTCTCTGCTGAGATGTCAAATTGTAATTTAATGTTAGCCAGTAATGGTGAAATCCAGTTTTTGTCTACAAGTATTTGGACACACTCAAAATGTTGTTTATTATTAAATATGTTGAAAGAGTCCAGTTTCTGCGTGAGCTGTATTGACCAAATTAGATGTAGAATTCAAGCGTGTTGAATACATTTTATTGTTTTTTCTATTAGATGTGTGGGTGCACCAAGACATAATGAAATTACGCCGTTATTGTGTGTAGTGTGTAGAGATAAAGTCTCGCTAACACGACACTTGAAGCAGGGACTTGTATGGCCCACGCGTTACATTGATGTCATCTCACCAGGCCGATTGATCTTATTACACCAAAGGGGGTCAGTGTCCATACCATGTCCTAGTGTCCCATGTCCCGATCGAGAATCCGGGCGAGTTGGACCGGGCCAAATTGCCATCCAACTTGACATAATCAATTCATCGGGCTTATTGTCTTCCTGTCGTTGTGTTTATTAAATATCGTCACTGTTAAAAAGATTTTCTACAATCAACCATAATAATTCACCCTAATAGTATGAATGTATGTTTAAAATAAAATCTTTTCCATTGCGTTAAGGGGCTACTAGGTCCATCCTTTGTTAATTGTTAAATGTAGTAAGCGCCCGGATGAGCGCTCGTTAAAACACGACCAAAATCCGATCGAACGTCGCGCCGTTTTGTTTCATTATTATTTGCATCGCGTACACGATAATCTTTTTCAAATTTAATATAGTAAAATCTACGGAATTTAATATAATCAAAAATCTACTAATGTTTTACAAATTTTAATCAGATAATGCACTAGATATATACGTATTCTTTAAAACATTTTTTTTTTAAATCTTATATGTACTGTTTTTGTGTTATGCATCAAATGTTATTAAAAACAGGGGGGTTTCTTTAAATTAATTGTGATTCAACGAAATATTAAATAAAAATTTAGTCCGATAATTCACTAGAAAAAGAATTAATAATTACGTCATATTTTTTTATTTTTATTTAATGAACCATGAAGTACAAGGGAATTTTGCCCTGACGTACATGATTGTATGGGGACCCCGTAAGGGGCCTTAAACTATTTTGCTAAGCTATAAATTTGTTTTTGTTATTTAGCCGTCGAGAATAGACCATTTGGGCGTCGATTGTCATACAACAATAGGTCGGTAATTGCCGCGGAAAAACAATACATTTCGAATTCATTAATTGAATTTATTCACAAAAATACATATCGGTGAGTCCGACAATGTCTAGAAACTTTAAAGCGAACTAATAAAACTGTCATTCCGGCGGTAAAAATGAATTTATTCGATCAAGGTGCATAGAAATTAGCGGACTGAATAAATGTGCCATTTTATAAATGAAACTGAATCCGACAAAAGTTTTACTAATGGAAGTGGAAAACATGTAGATATGAGTGCTTTTATTTTAAACATTTAATAAGGGATAAGTTTATAAAAAAATGAATATTTTAGGTGATTTAGTATGGTAGACGCAGAGAACGAACTATTCATTAACGGGTGATGAAAAATTAAAGTGTTCACGTGTGAATAGCTAACTGAAGGAAAATTAGTAAGATGTACATTGAAAAATACACCGACGTCAAGTCGGGTGCTACTTTAATAAATCGTGGGACATACATCACGAGATAAGCTAGTTCCAAAACGTAACGACACAAGTGAAAAAAACTGATTAATTGCCTCGGGTTTTGGTGCATTTCACCAGGAGCACATAAGTCGGTAATAAGGTACAAGTTAGTAAGGAAGCGACATAGGTGACACTCTCATCCGGTAAAAATCTATCCGAGGAATATTAATAACTCTCGGATATTAATATCTCTCGGATATTAATTTGAAAATAAACGAGATATTACGAGGTCTTGAACCCGGCTTCGCTTGTGGGTAGTGGACGTGAATTCTTTGGCCAGTACCAAGAGCCGGCAAGGTGTCCTGTCACAAACCTAATTTACGGACAAACGTTAAAAGAATTTATTACCTGCCATAGAAATGTTATATAATACTTGCATATTTCTGTTAAACAAATATTTGAAGTGAAATCATTATAATATTATGTATTTTTAGTTTTAATGGTATCCGTTTGGTCTAATTTATAACAACTCAAATTAGTGACTAATAAGTGCAGTGAATATAATTTTTCATTGGTTAAATCTATAAATTATACCTACATTGTAAGCAGGCACCTTACTTATATAGAAAGTAAGTACTTATACAATAATATTAATGAAATTGTATTTGAATTAATGTTAATTAACGTATTACAAACCTTTTTAACAATTTAACCTATTGCAAAATTAAATTATTGTGTTAGATTTTATTTTCCAGAAAATCTATTCAAATTAATTTGAGCAAAGTATTTTTGTTTTGTTGCGATCTGAGCGATGGCGATCTCAGTGCATCTATGAAAAATAAATAAATAAATATAAATTTTAAAATTACAGTCGCAATTTTTTTAGTTCGCACTTTTTGCATTGTACGGAAAGCTTGAATGGTTCTTGCAGTATTAAAAAATGCATTCTAACACTTTACTAAGATTTTTTTTATTTGAAAAATTTATATTAGGAATTTCTGATAGATATTCCTCTAATTTTTAAATACTGTGATTTCTTGATTCGGCCAGAGCCGGCTTCGGTGCAATCGGCTCGCGGCCCGCATTAGGGGATGAGTGAGTGCCTCTGCCGTTCTGGGCTGCATCTCGCCCGAGATAATGAACTGCGGGGCTGCCAGCGGAGTAAATGCGTCGCGGAACATTAATCTCTTTACGCTTTATTTATTGCCCGCGGCGACCTCCCCCCGCCGCCGCCCCTGGTGCGACAATATTCTGCCCACAATTCGTCATGTTACATTAATATCAAGAAAATCACCCATCTTCTCATATTCATACATTTCTTTCCAGAGAATATTTTTTTTGTCAAGTGTAAAACAATTTCTACCAAACTGACATAATTATTGAAGCGAGTATAACGCATTCCGTTTTCAAGCACAAATTTTCAAGACCTACCATTTTCAAGCACAGCCTAGGCTGTATTGAAAATAAAATTTGCAAATTGAAATACGTGCAAATGTCATAAAATTGCCAAGATTAAAAAACATTGATAGCTAGAATAAAAAAATATATAACAATGTTTTTTAGATGAGGACCAATCGTTAAAAAAAAACATTGTTACGTCTATTAATAATTCAGATGTTTCGCGATTTTAGATAAATTTCCAGGGCACAAAAATTCGAAAAATTTTGTGAATATTCAAAATTATCTATCCTACATATTATTATAATCTTAAACAATAAAAATTAAAAAAAACATTTTTTTTTATCTAATGTATATAATGTAACACGCTCTACCTAAGCTTACGTCAAAATTTAGGGAGGTACCTAATTTACATTTTTTCTTTGTATTTCGATTTATCTGTCTTGCTGTGAATCTCGCATACAATTCAAGTAAATTTACACCTAAACATTCTTTCTGTCAAATAAAGCGATCGAACAATCCTTTTGTAAATGACATAGGAATTTTTAACGTCCATTTAAATTTCGTTCGTCATTTAAATATGTGACGTTTAATGCCATTATCAGCCAGGTGGGGAGGAATATCAAATCGGATACATTCTTGGTGACGTCACGGAATCCTAGACTCGAGGAAAAAGTAATAGGTCATGAGCGGTCATTTTCATGCGCAGACTAAAAAACATTAGGACATGGCATTAATAAAAGTTTTTTATTAAGATTAAGAGACCAAATTTTTAAGGGCTAAGGCAAGTTTATTTCAGGGAGGTCGCACCAGGAATCGAAACCAGGAGAAACAAGAGCTAGTAGGCATCGTGGCTATCAAACTAAAGGCGTCTATGTATTTTTAGACTTTTCGAAGTGTCATGTCAATAATCATCATTATCATACCATATTCGCTCCCTATGTGGAGCATATGGATTCCACAAACTGCCTCCAAGCCAAGCGATCGGCTGCCAGCTCCTGTGCATCCTTCCAAATCAGATCCACGTTCCGTAGCTCTGACGCAATGTCATTGATATGATTGTAAAATTATATTTTAGTCCGAATGTAGTTTTCTTTTACAAATTTAAACAAAACATGCGTTTATTACCCAAATAAATACACGTAATTTACTGCGTCCTTAAATGAATCGTATTAATTTCCTAAAGACGTTGAATAAGTCGTAAAAAAGAAAATAAAAACACATATTTGGCCGGCAGGAATTCGACTAGGTTTAATACTAGGCCGTAAAAGTCAATCACACCAGCTGATTCTTGGGGCTGGCGGAACCACCTGTCCAATGCCCAGTGGACATTGTCACAAGGAGACATTATCAATTACGGCGGCCTCCGTGTTCTGACAATCAAATCGATCGAAACCTGTGGGTGGTTTGAACCTTATACATTTACACAGGAGTCCCTAGATATATGTGACAAAATTACTAATCCCCACCCATCCGTGTGTGGTTGTTTTAAAGCGGTTTCCCACGAAAGGCCGAAATGTAAACATAAAATGGGCGGCCATTAATATTCATCGGACGGAAAGTATGCAGAACACAACGCTGGGAAAATCTCCTCCTAACTTCTGGGCTCCTTTCAATAGATTTCATTATTATGTGGACGAGGCGTGGTCCCCACGAACTGAGGGGAGACAACCCCACGAAGAAGATGGCTCAATAAATTATTTAAATGCTTATCCACGGAGCATCGATCATTTTATCGAATGCTCGGTGATTTTATTATCACTTTAAGCATTCACAAGACAACGCTACTGGATCCGGTTTGTAGTCTGTGCGTATTAAATCATATTGTGTGAAAAGTTTAATATTCAGGAAAGCTCTATAGGTTCCCAAGATTCACTTAATTCAACGCAACAAACAGCATTGGATTCAGACTCGTATATTTTTCTTATGTTTTTATAATTTGTTTAGATGAGTAGCTCCTTACTTTGTGGAAAGTAGGTACCTATACTGTATTTATTTCTAAAACAATAGGAATAACCACGGTGCATTAAAGGGGCGGTATGTTACATACAAGGCCAAGTGTAGGCAACACCTCCTTTACAAACCTGTACTCCTGGTGCGGGCGGGAAACATAATGGCCAAATCAAATATTCGCGGCGCGCAGAACGTCTTTACGATTGTTCTCCTATTATCATTGCTCAGCGCACTCGGCCAAGCCAATAAACACCCCACGGACTGACGAAGCCACACCTCTTCTGTACACTGTTTTCCTGTTCAACCTTAATCTAAGTTTTTCCGAACTAAAAGGCTTTCACAATAGAATTCCATTGAATTTTTATTACTTTTTAAAAAGCATTTTTAAACTCGTTATTTTCGCTAATTTTACATTTAAATATAAAACGGTATTAAGAAACTCACTTCAAATAATATCCCTTATCAAAGGTATCTGAACGACCAACACAAGAAAACCTCCTTCGGTCAATGCTGACTCAATTACGCCGCAAATTAGTCATAGAATTACTCGAAATTCTATATATTTTTGACGTCTAGGCAATTTATTTTGATTGCCCAAAAAGTGTATAAAGGCACTTTTACTACAACGAAACCGTCCAATACAGTTTTTATGTGAATAATGTATGCCCGCAAAATCTCATTTTTTATAATCAATACGTTTACCCGAGAGTTCGTGGTTATATCTTAATTGTGTTTGTACACGCACTAACATAGGTATGGTAAATATTTATAATTCCCATTAACTGGGTGTGTTGTTTTGTAAAATTTTATACAGAAATAACAGTTCAGATTAATTTTTAACCAATAGATGGTTTATGGTAAGTTGGAGCTGTTAAAACAGTTTCCCCGAGTTTACTTTATTGCGAAACAAACGTAGGAAAGCTCCGCAAAACCAAGAGTAAAATAAAAGTGTCTGGAAATTCAATGATCTGCAATTGGTGATTTGATGGAGTCTGTCGAACATTCAAGACATGGTTTGAATTCTAAAGGCAAGATTGTCGTCTTCGGCTCCCGCAGTCTCCCCTAGAGGAGGAGCTTTAGACTGCAGCGAATCCAATTGAAAGAAAAGCTTTCAGAATGCTGAAAAAGATTTAAGGTTGGAAAATTCCAATCGCCATTTTAACATGTGAATTTCAAATGCAAATTTAACTGACACAAATTTACTTTAGTATTAAAAATAAACGCTACAGTAATCTAACCCTTTTTTTAATTTCGAAAACATTATCATTTTTCATAACGTCTTACCTACTACAACGAGTGACATACGAGTCACAAGATAAAAAAATCAATTGAAATAAATCTTGCACAAATCCTAATTTAAAGTAACTTTTCGACGATTTTTAGTATCTCATTGGACACTTTAAGCTATAAAAATTATACTTATCGATTAATTTGTAGCCTATTTCAAAGAAACCCACGTTACATTATGTCCTATTAGAATATTGTATTTTGTGGCAGCAGGCAAAACTTTGTCAAAAAATAAAATAATTACTCTCAATATCGACTTTGCTTTTCAACAGTACAAAAAAAATTCTCCCACTTCCTTTCAATAGCAATTCACCTTTCTACAATCGGTTCTATTTCATCATCCCTCTCCTGCTCATCCCTTAAGGCCGGGCATTTAGACATTCACCCCTTGACGGAGATTCACCCGACGCGAAACCGCGCACGGCGTTTTATTGTTCCGACATTATCATTTTATTGAGCTGAAATTGCTTGTAAAACGACTATCAGCGAAAACCCTTTCCTTTGAGGATTCTGCCTTGCTGAATTTGCCTTATGTTTATTTCAAAAGTGAATGTTTCCCCGAACGGTTATATTCTCCTTAATCATTTCATTCCACCGTTTTAGAAGGATTTAATTAATTTGCGTTTGTTTCTTAAGTAATTACTATTGTGTAATTTTCTTCAATCAAGAAGGATTAAAATATGCAAATACCTATCAGTAGTTTTAAATGCTTTATAGAAAACTTTTGTCTAGTTAGGTATCAATTTTATGGCATTTAAACAATCTGATTTAATCACGAAACCGGGTAGTGTTCATTCTATTTGTATAGAATAAATCAAATTAGTAACACATAACATAGCTTTTAATCACAATTAATCATGTACCTACATTTTAAATTTGATCAATTACCTGTTTATAGGTAATATTCCCATGCTCTTATAAGCAAACGTGGTATAGAAGACACAACTCTTTATTATAATAATAATACATAGGTATGTAGGTATTTGAAGTTTACAGAAATTGATATCTTGTCGATTATGTACCTTCGTATAAAATCTCCCTTAAGTTAAAAACCACATTGACGTTTGTAGTCAATAATTAAGCTTTTCAAGAATCAGGGTAATCAAATAGGGTGGTTTACGCATAAAAATACCTTCGTATAAAATACTACAAATTATTAAAATTGAAAAAAGAATGAATAAAATGTGAATGCCTATATTTTTTTAAAAATAAAACTGAATTACTATATGTACCTACATATTTTTATTTTAAATCATTTCAATTTTATTTTCATTTCTTCCATAAACATAATTTTGTAGTTAGGTACTACATAATATATCTATCTTTCTATATAAATAGATAATCATAATTATTCTAATTTGGCCTGCTTTAATTTTGGTATCACTCATCGTATTATATCAGCGTTTATCTTTTACACACAGATCCGGGTATACCTGCCTTCCGGTAAAATGGCGTATCCGGAAACACGATGCTCGCAACCGGAAGTTGGTCCTACTACCGCTCTACCAACACAGCGGCAGGATACAGGAACACAGCAACCCCTTTATTACTAATTTAATTTTAAGTAAATAGGTGTACGAAGGTGCGTAGGTACCTTGAATTTTGTATTCCCTTATTTACTTGGTTTTGAATTTGTGCGAAATTGCCTAAAATGTTTTTTTTTCGAAAATCAGAGAAGCATTAAATTAATGAACCCAATAAAAAAAATTTTTTAGGCATTACATTTTAATTCCGATTCTGTGGGTTAAACTTAGTACTAATTTAAAACTCGACAATCATAAGCTATGAATTTTTAAACAGGTACTAATATTTATGGAATCCATATGCTCCACATAGGGAGCAGATCCATATCTGCTGGTGATGATGATATTTATATGAATAGGCTTTGAATGAAATTTTTTGTGTCTTAGAGCTATAACTAAACTAACTAACTAACCATCACGCCATTTCCCCGAAGGGGTGGGCAGAGAGGATAGAACGCCACACCACTCTGTCCTGGCATACTTCTCTTGCTTCCTCCACATTCATACATCTTATCTTGCACGCAGGTCGATTATTCCGACTTCTTACATGCCCACTTTCAAGCACTTGTTTTACTTGATCCTGCCATGTCTTTCTCGGCCTTCCTCGACTTCTACATCCAGGCACAGTCGCATCATATATTTTTTAGCCGTTCTTTCCTCATCCATTCTCTCTACATGACCGAACCAACGTAAAATCTTGCTATAATAATTTATGTAATCAAATGTAATTTGCAGTATTAGTTTAAATTCGCCATTTTTTCTCAGACATACCTAATTATTGCCTTCCCAATATAAGATTGTACGTAAGATACCAAAGTTGTTTTCTGATTTAGCATGTCAGTATATAAAATGTATATTATCTAGTTTACGGGTAAAATTAAATATTCGAAAGCCCAATTTTATACACGATACCGAACTACGCGTTTCCGCCATGTTGGAATAATTCTAGCATACTAGAAGCTAGATTAATTAAACAGAGTAAGCACATCCTTAATTACAGAAATCTAACAATTATGTAAAATTCCACCGCCTAGTTTTAAATAAATAATTCTGGTATTTTGAACATACACTCGTAATAGATAAATTACCCGGGATAAAATTACTTGGCCATGTTCTGCCTTTGAAATCAGTCAAATGTAAAGACTACTACACCCGCCACAAGATCTGCTTCGTGTTTCAAATTAATTACGAAATTTAAGATGGTGATTTAAGTTTCCTTATTTCCTTGTTTTATTTTAATGCAACTTACAAGAAAATTTATCATCCGAACCCAGTTCGCTCGTAAACATTGTTATTTTGCACTCTAAAATAGCAAACAGTAAATTGTAGTTTTTCTGTATTTTAACCACAACGCCCTTTCTCCGAAGGGGTAGGCAGAGAGAATAGAACGCCACACCACTCTTTCCTGACAAATTTATCTTGCTTCCTCCCACGCCGATTGACTGATGACCACATTCAAGCACTTGTTGTACTTTATCATGCCGTGTCTTTCTCGGCCTTCCTCGACTTCTATATCCAGGCACACTCGCATCATATATTATTTTAGCCGTTCTTTCATCACTCATTCGCTCTACATAACCGAACCATCGTAAGAGACCTTTCTTAATTGTGTCGATAATACCTACTTCTTGCATGCCTTGCATTCAGCTCTAATTTCGACATTAGTGCACTTTTGATCGAGTTTATATTCTGATCATTTTCTGAATAAATATATTTTTAAATTCTATCAACAGCACTGTTTCTCTACTAACGAAATCATTCCAGAATACTGTTGCATTTAGCTTGCTACGTAATTGTTTTATTTTTTCCTTATTCATAGAAGATATACCTGTCCAAGTGACCGAATGGTTCTAGAACCTAATTATTACCATTTTAGAACTAAAATTGTTACTTGGGTATGTATTTGATTAAAATTTACTTCTATAAAGTACCTATGTATTTTTAAAAAAAAACGAGGCGAACATTCGAAACACCTACACAAAAATATGTAGAAATGACATAAACAATAAAAAATGTATTAAGTCATTAATTTGGTTAATTTTTCAACGCGTATCAAGATTTTAGAATCAACGATGATACGCAGCCATTATAAAAATAAAATTAAACTAAATAATCTATTACGTTATAATTAAATTGAATTATTCATTACGCTATAAATTGTAATGGATATTTCTTCTTTATACTGTAGTTAGCTGCCATCAAACTTCTGGTATTTTTTGTGTCGTTAACCGGCAACGCGTTCTTGATCGTCCTGTGGTGTAATTTTGATACGGCCCGCCATAGTCCCCATTTTACATATCATTATTGTAAAGACGGTGTACGGAATTATCTGAACCACTAGACCGAATTTTACAGCAGTAATTATTTGTATGCACGCGGTATAATGTATGGGAGACGGTCCGAGGTGACCGCCCGCTATTCCCGGCCTCCGGATTGGCTGAAATTCGACCTACCTGTGCGCGTACATTACAATAAAATTGGAAAAAAACTACTTATTATTTTCCAAACGTTTTTATCTCCCGAAAAATCCATGAATCCTAAACAATGAACGTTGGTTATTTAGGATGATTTTAGTTTCCCAATTGTATTGTTGGGAGTTTCTTATCTGATTTCTGTGGAGAAGTCCCAGGATAACAGAAGTGGTATAAAGGTACTATGGTAGATACATGTATATATACAAGCTCTATAGAAAGGGCCATTATGGAGGCATTATATGTCAATTGGATACAATTTACATGACTTGCCGCATAAAGACAGTGATCATTTTGTTACGGTACCTGAACAGATTCATATATGTTATTAATATGTCGGAAATGCTAACATTGGTTATGTGCATCAAAATACCTACATGTATGTAATTAAGTAAATAAGCAATAAAAATAATTTGTAAGCGGAAAAGATCACATGGTAATGAATTTGTGTGTACTTACTTATCTTTGTGTAAATATTTTAAAAATCTGCGATTACTAACTAAATGTGTAAGAATTTTTTTATAAAACGGTGGATCATATCAACGCGTATGGCATTGTTCATAGTAAAATATTTGCGTGTTAAGTACTTCAAGTCATTAAATACAGTATTTTTCTGAACTCCACGCTCTACTATTGTACAAACATTATAAGTGTTACATTAAACCTACACGCATCGGGTATCCAAACCAAAAAATTAAGAGATATGCAAATATTTCTCAGTGCCATAGTTTTTTTCTTTCGACTAATTAAGATTAGAATCTTTATAGTTCTATAATGTACATTGGAGCTTTAATCTTAATTATGGGAACCGCCAGTAGGTACCTAGTTACATAGTTTTAATAACAATTTATTGGGTTTTTAACAAGACAACGGGATATAAAGTTATTCAAAGGGAAAATATTAGTTTTTAACCCAATATACAATTTTTTTTCACGCTTTTGTAATTGATTTGTTTGCAGTTTTCAACAGTGGTGTATTTTCTAGCGCAAGATCATGCGCAAATACTGACTTAATTATAAATCCCACATTTCCTTGTGCGTCACAAGTCACAAGGCTCATTACGGCCTGCTTTTAACGGCGATCGTTAAGCAAAAGTCGTCATAATATTTGCTTAACGAAATCACGGAAAGTCAAAACGGGGTTCGGAAATGTCCAGGGGTGGATTAATGCACCCTCTCCGCGGGAGGAAGAGAGGGGGAGGTGGTATTTAAAATAGGGAAACGGTCGGTGTGCAAATCTCCTAATAGGATTTGAAGATATAATATCGGGAGAGTCCGTCACGGCCTGCGAGGGTCCTGTGCAGATAGGAGAGAGCTGGGTGGATTCCGAATGTGAAAAATAGGGTGCGATAATGGCTGCTCGTCCAATTATAATGAAATTCAAACCTGTGTTATTATTGCTTCTGCGTGGGAACGCCGGCCGAGATGGCTTATTTGTGGAAATGAGGAAGTCAGGAGCTTAGCTAGTAGAAACTCATCTCGGAACCAGAACGATGATAATAAAAATTAATATGCTCACTGAAACTTTTTTTTATTTATTTTTTAACTCGTTGTTTAGTATTAGAAATGGGAACATTCCTTTCTTTAATTTTCTCTCTCTTTATTTGCCATGGTTCCAACTCGTAACAGCTTAGTTTAATATACCTACTATAACACCTATATTATGACGTCTTAATTTTAAAATATATTAAAACAATAACAAGAACTTTTTTGTACAATAACTTGTACGCTTTTATAGAATTAAAAATGTATGTAACTGAATCTTTTTTAATAATCAGGGGCGCTTAACAACTTAGGTCTAATAGGTAATAGGATTATATTTAAAAAAATAGAAAGGTGTAGAATAAACAGTGATACAGATCCTACCGCTACAATAAATTTACTACAGTACTTAAAAACTTTTCTAAACAACATATTGAGGATCTCCAAATACAGACGAACAATGGATTTGCCAATGACGAGTTTGCATCATTTTTTTTTTTTTAATCGTTTTTAATCATTAAGCAGTAAATTTAAAAAACCATTTGCAATTAAAAAGTCTCAATACATTTCCATAACAAATTGTCCACCGGGCTAACAGAGGCGGTAGGAGCTGCCTCCACTCAGGAGGGGTAGATCGGCTAAGCCTTTTCGAGCAATTGAACTCAGAGGCACTAATCCTCACCCGCTCATAAGCCAACCACCTGTACAAATCGCGCTACTTACACGAAGGAAATTAGTCGGCCGGGCCGGAAGGGGCAGTGGTGGAATTAGGTAATGGCCGATCAGAAGTAAAAGACCAATCAAGGAATTATAAACGAGTGGTTGACTGGTGGAATCGGTCGGAAACTTCGGACAATACGCACAAAATGTTAGTACAATTCGAAATACTTAGTAACTGGGAATTTTACTAATGTTTCAACTCTACATTATAAAAGTAATAAGTTTAATTTTAATTTGACATCTCAACAGAGATGAGAACGTTTGAAGGAAATATGGATATTTAGGTGTTTACAGGGCTTATGACTTGTCATTGGCTAGGTTAAGTGGCCACTTGATGTATTATAACATTTGATATCCATATCTGCCAATTATTAGAACTTGTATATATACAGTGAAATGGCGCGACGCTTCACATGTGAACACTCTCTGTTGCAAGCAAATTGCTAAGCATTTTAGCAGAAACCTTTATGATTGCAAGTGAGATTCTTACCGAATTATATCACCTACTAGGAAACGCCTGAAGATGACTCTTTAATTGGTTATGCTTATTCCCTTCCAAACTTCTCGTCTCTGTTGAGATGTCAAATTGTAATTATCAGCCCGTAATGGGTGATATCCAGTTTTTGTCTACAAGTATTTGACACACTCAAAACGCTGTTTATAGTTTAATTTTAAGTTAATATCGATGGTGAAAAGGAAAAATTGACTAAGCGACGTAGTGCAAAGGAAAATGATATCAAGTGACATAATACTGTTATTTATTATATTATATTATTTTCTGTCAATTTATGTATTTTTTTTACAAACAACATGAAAAAAAGTATACCCTAAATACATTGGTACTGTCTTATTAAAACTACTACACGTATGAATTTATATTAAGCTATTAAATAATGCAGGTAACTTTTTACAAGCACTAAAATCTCATAATATTATAATACAAAATTATGTATCGTTCTACGATAACGATCTTATAGTTTCGTTACAAATTCGGTGCCCATAAACGTGGGGCTCGGGTCGTGAAATTAAAATATAATTGTATGCAAAACAAGGCATTACTGCCGATCGGGTGAATCCTGTTGCATTATCACTTCCAGGGGTGCATCTGGGGTCGCGGGGGCGAAAGCCTGCGAGGGCGAAGGCCTGCGGTGGCTGTAATGGCCAACCCTTACTCATTCCCAATGCAAATCTTCCCCCGCCCCCCCAAGGGGTCCGGTTTAATTGCCTTTCCGATCGTTAATGAATGGCCCCCCCTGATAAAAGTATTAATGGATAGGATTTTCGGCAGGTTTAGAACAACACCCGTTGTGAATTTTTGATTACGTTAAACGGCTATCTTTGTACAGTGTACAGGGAGGTAATTTTTATTATACAGGGTGACCAGCGCATTGACGAATGATGAATTAAAATATGTAGTATGTAATCTAGCTGAACACTTAACAAAAATACATTATTAATTCTTCAGACGCTATTTCGTTAAAAAAAATCCAACTTAAGAGTTTAAAGATATTTTATTATTTCGAAGCTTTTAGTGTCATATTTTTTTTATATTTTCGCTGAAAATGTATTTTTTTAAAGAGGTAAGAAAAAAAAAATGTTTTATCCTATATTATTAACACGGAATCAAGAAAAGGGCGCGCGCATAATTTTTGATATGGTAAAATACTAGGTGTGTTAATTACAAGTTAATGCAACTTTATATAGCAATACATTGCAACTTTAAACATAAATATACTACGTATGTATAAACCCTTTTGTTTTTATTCGGGTATGATCTGACTACTTTCATTTAGGTTTTTTAACATTGAAGAACTTGTCATCCATCCTCTGTCTATGTATAATCGAACAGCCGTTAATTTTGTGCTGGAGGTGGTCATATTTTAATATTCCTAATTCCTACACAACAGTAATAATTCTCCTTTTGTCTTAACAATACATTACATTGATGAATTTCTTGGGTTCTACAAGAATATTATATTCTAATCACGTCCTCTGCACTGTCGACTCTAAATTGAAACTCAAAGTATCTGTTTTAATCGTTGTTTCTAAGAAACGTATTTTAATCTTCTACTGAATATTTCACCATAATAATTGTATTTCGGCCGATCGCTTGGCCTGGAGGCAGTTTGTGGATTCCATATGCGCCACACGGGGAGCGAATATGGTATGATGATGATGATGATGAATTGCTATTCAAAATGACGTTTGATGTGAAAAATCCTCTTATAAGACATGGTGGTAAACAGCTTATTAACGTACAAAACATCATGTACCTTTGGTATCGCCAAAAAATTTAACAACTTTAACTTAATAGTACTTTACAAGTAATTAGTATATATTTAACTGTTTATAAGCCTGGGTGTTTGTGACGTTGTTTCCCTCTGTAATTAAGCCTCCTGGCATGTTGAGGTAGTTAAATATAATAAAATAAATAAATACTTTTATTTTCTCATCCAGTTCCTTTTGAGTAGGTACTAGGGTATTAGTTAAATATATAAGCAAGTTATGCAATACAATTATTTATCTAATGGGTTGATTTCTTCACGCTTTCTTTAAAGTAATGACGGCATAATAGCTATCATTTCCTGTTAAGCGTTGTCATAATGATAGTAAATGATTTCTAGAAATTTTAGCAAACATTCCTGGAATCAAAGTGCGCACCTACTAATTAGTTTAATCATCAAAATGTATTGTGGTGACAGTAAGTCTGCAGTAGTCAATAAGTTCATCGCTAGTTATACTGGTACATATTATATAAGTAAATATACTTTCTTTCTCATTATCAGATATATATAAAGATAATAATCACATGCTCATAATTCTTCAATACTAAATCCATCACCTAAAATAATTGTATATCGAATTGCACACGACACTAAATAGAGTTTCAAAAGCCTATTAGATACCTTTTCAATCAAAGAAGTTTCGTAATATAATAATTATAATTTCAATATTGACTGATTTGTACAAGGAATAAAAATCGCTACATCTACTGGATTTTTATTCAATATGCACGTTTGGTTTGCATGTAGGTAGGTACCTATGAGGTCGGGATTCGTCTTCCAACAAAATTAACTAGGTACCTATTTATTGAAATGTGTTTTTTCACATTAATATAAATATGTATTTAAAATATTTCTTGAAACATGGTCACTATCGTAAACTGATCATCTAGCTACATGCAATAATGTTATTCTGTACCTGATTCACCAATACAGAACCCTATGTACAGTAAAAAAGTGAATACGAAAAAGCATAAAGAAATGTACGTAGTACGTACATATACGTAATAACATAATATTCATCATCATCATACCATATCCGCTCCCTATGTGGAGCATATGGAATCCACAAACTGCCTCCAGGCCAAGCGATCGTCCGCTAGCTCCCGTGCATCCTTTCAAGTCAAGTCCAGGTCCCGCAGCTCTGACGCAAACTGCCGACGAATTGTCAACACAATATTAGAGTGCGAGTTTTATTTTTATATGGGACAAATATTTGTTTTTTCCCAAACGAAAATGAGGATCATAAACCTCACGTAGAGACCTCTCAAAAAATCCCTGGACCATAAAATCAAAATTTGATGGAAATGGAAAATAAAATATAAAATTCGCGAAGGAAAAGTTTTCCCCACGCCGATACAAGGCGCAAATACTTCCGTCTCCTTCAGAATTCTCAAGACGCACCATAAAAAATCTATTTTAAAAACGGTTAAGTCGAAAAGTTATGCGATTTAGACAGAGGAAGAAGAGCGTGTTTCGGATATACAGGGACCAGGCTTCTTCCCGGATAGGGGGAATTGACGAGGGAACACTCTACCGCATATTTAGAATATTTTAAAGATTGTGTGAATTTGAAAACTTTTTATAGGTATGCAGCATCCTGCAATTTTGTAGCAATCGTGGTTTTTTTGTGACATTGTATCAATCAGTACCCACTCTGATTTTAAGAGATAAGTACCGTTATTTTTTTCATTTCGTTTTTGTGAAATATCAACTACCATTATTTCAACAGGTGATGATAAAAAAAAATTGTGAAAACAGAAATAGTGATAATTATTGTAGTCTTTATGGCACGGTTCAAACTATAAAAAAAAACACATTTTATATTGTTTTTCATTAATGAATTATTAACCAAATAATTTAACATATTTATATTATAAAATAAACATCTTTTTATTCAGATATTAATGCAATATAAGTATTATTGCAATACCTACAAAGTGCTTTATCATTGATTGCAGCAATCAAGGTAGACGTAGTATAAAAATGATTAGTAAATTAATATGCTCCGTTTTGCTAGGTTACTGCAATAGGTAATGGTTTATTGAATAGTATCACTAAGTTACTGACAAAAATTCCTCCCTTTACCTGATCCATGTAAAATGTTCTTATCATGCGATAACTTTGAAACGGAGCTATATATCGTATATCGAGTTGGACCAGCAGGTAGAACTTAAAAAGCTTTTTAAAATAGCATTCATAATTAATTTTTATCACTCAATTAAAAATGTGTATTTACTTGATAATGTATATACAAGTAAAAGTCAATGTCTTAATTTGGTGTAAAATACCAACAATGTTTTAGCATGCGTCGATCCCCTTGGCAAGAAAAAGAGTCCAATCAGAACAGGGCTTAAGGGTACAGGGGTATATAGGGTATTCCAACCCCCAAACCAAGGAATATATCCCCAATGCGGGGTTTCCGCTGATAACAATTTCCCCGCCAGGTGGCACTACCCCGCACTTACTTTCATGTTTTATATTCCATGGAAAAATTAATTTCACCCTTTTCTTATCGTAAAATTAAAGCAGCATTAAAAGGAGAATACGATTCTTTATTTTCGTAACCACTTTGTGTTTTAACATTTTACGCTAAAAGGGGTAACTTTTCCTTATTAAAGTAGTCTTGGGAACAAATTTTATAGAATTTTTACGTCCATAACAGGCCACTTTTTATACAAGCAACTTAGCAAACATCATAATTTAATAACAAAAATACTAGCTATCATAGCGATCCTACTGGGAATCGAACCAAAAGCTTCGTTTTGGAAATAACCTCGGAATTACGGGCACAATCAACAGCCATATAGAACTTATAATATATACCTAATACCTATGTTATTAGTAGGTATATATGATAATCCACAGATTTTTAAAGCTGGAAAAAAAAAAAATTCATCAGAAAAGTCTGATGGGGTATTATCTATTGATATCTATTGATTGAAATAAAATAGGAACACTAAGCTGGCGAATAATTCAATGGAAAAAAGTAAAGGTATTTAGAAAGACCCTTTTTCTTTTTTTTCTAAAAATACTTGAAAATGATTTTGAGTTTCTAATTGTTACTTCAAGCTGCCTGCTATGGACTGTGGCCCCTTCCTCAAAAGTATTTTTTCCTTTTAATGTCATGCGGATTGCAAATGAAATAGAAATCCTATGCAAATCACCCTGTATTTGCGTGAGAATACGAACTTAATACCGTCTTGGCCCCGTTAGCCCTGAATCCATTTTTGGAAATTTTTCCATTTCCTTTCCTTATATCGTGACAAGAAACTGTTATTTGAAAGTGGTTTTTCATCATCGAAAGCAGGAAAAATAATTAAGTAGTTTTTTAATATACTTATACTATTTTTCGTATTTCTCAATTCTATTAATAACGACTCAATAGTCGAAGGTGTTTCTAAAACTGTGACTTTTGGAAATTGATCAAAGTGGAGAGTTACTTTAGTCATTCTGATGGAGTTACCAATATTATATAGCTGTATATTATTACCAAGGAAGAGTACAATAATGTATGAAATCAACATGGAATGAAAACACATGTATAATTTACATTGAAACATAACGTTTATTCATTATTAAAACTCATCCACATCCTTCATACATCCAAATTAAACCAAGTATAAAAGAAAATAAGAACCGTTGCGGGTAAGTGTATCACGAAAAATATAATTAAAGCCTATAATTTAATAATATACATTACTTCCTTAGTTGGATCATTGCCCTTAACACAATAACAGAAAATTAAGATTTTTTGCTTTAACAGAAGTTCAACTTCGGGTCTATTATTTCATAAGCAACAAAAGTTATAAACAAAACTATTTCCAAAAAACATTTTCAAGGATTTTAGTAAATTGTAACCAATACTTTTATTTTGATTAATCACAAATCATATCGACACGATTGTGTCACAAAATGCCCATTTATGTTTACCTACCGATATATCATATTTATACACAAATGCAGTTAAATTATATGTTCCTTAATCAATACACACTAATTGTAGAATAATTAACAAATAAAATATTTTAGTTGTTATTTCTGGCTTCCTCACCAGGATTAACTACCGTTGTATACATTTTCCAGACGTTTACTTTAAATCAAATGTATTATTTGTCTTAAGTTGCATATTAAAAATATTTCTCGTATACTTGTCAATTACGTATAGTAAAAATGCTTTTGTCTTCTTTGTATAAATGATCATAAGAGCGGATTATATTAGTTGAATATTGTTTTATTCAAATTCAGCCGGTTTACTGCGCATATTAATTAGAAATTATGAAATTATTCATGGTTTGGGTTATTTAGATATATAGATTTGAGAGTTGACAGACAAAATGCATCTTTTTAAATACGTAATTTATTTGTCCTAGTGCTAAATGCAGAATTCTTAAATGAGATCAAAATGTGTAAAATATTATTATACAACTTACGGTTAAGTACTTATGCCTTAATATATTATCATTGTCTCATTTTACGTATACTGTTTGTAAAAACACTCAGTTTTACAATAATTTTTCTTTATAGAAAATAATATTACTTTTAAAATTTACATTTACAATTACGTTAAGCAAGATTATTAAGTGAAATATGTAAAATAGTGAATATTTTTCAACCCTTATTAATTTTCGTATACATTTTTTTGTATCATTCGATAAAGGCGCAACTGACTCGAGCCAAGTTACTCCCGGTAGGCAGACACGGAACAGGTATCCTCGAAATATTAGTGTTAATTGACAATTATTCTAATTTTCCATTATTCTATGCGAGTACTAGCAGCAGTAGCCAGCACCCGCTTTACTTGACATGGAACGCGAAGCGACTTATCGTTTAATGAAACTATTTCCAACCAATGTAAATATGCACTTTCCTATCGGTAATATTTATAATATCAAATATCGTCAACGTTTATACACATGAACAACCAATAACACAATAAGAGGTAACAACAACAAAAAGATACATAAATAAAGAAATATTAGATCAGTATAAATACAAGTGCCAGCTACAACCAACATGAGCAATAATAAATTAATACAATCACTACGATAGTCAAAATTCAAGAGTTAGTAGAAGGATTCATGGGATAATATTTGTGGGAAGGATAAGTCCACTGTGACGCAGACGCATTCGTAATAATATTCTCGCGTGTGACCTCACTGTAGCAGTGAGTTTAGCAATCTCCCGGTATATTACAGAAAACAGTGGATGGGACGGGCCAATTGCAAAAACGAAGATTTTGACGGTATAACTAAACATGTGTACAGTATTTAGATCATCGAGTGAAAAGGAAACTGGGCTTCTCCAAGATGCGAATGATTCTGGAAATGTGCAAACACTATTTTAGAAGTAACATACATACATTAGTGTTTAAGTATAAATCCAATAACATTTCACCAACCCCTTCGCATTTCGGAGACGCACGTAGGGTAGTAGAAGAAGATTTCACTTTATTTCGTAAAATAACATATTTTCTAACTTCTTATTCTAGAAAGGTATTTTGGTAGGGGAGCGGAAGGAAACAAGGAAGAGGTAACGAGGAAGAGGAGACGAAGGTACATCAGAAGGGTAACACTTTTCACATCGATGATAATAAATTTACAAAAGCAGTATAAAAATAGTGAGAAATAATTGAAAGTGCGAGCAGCACCCCCGTTCAGACTTCGTTTTTGCAAGTTGGCCTCGAGTAAAGGAACAGGGGCGCACGACGCTATGGCGGGTAACGGGGGGGGGGTAACGGGTTAGTTACTGGGGCCACATTAGGAGCACGGGTGCACCACGTGATTGTAACTGGTCGTGAGGAGTTGGGGAGTGCTGAAGGGGGTACTCACTACGTCGGGGGTGCTCGCGCCGTCCGTGTGGGAGGTCGAGTCGGCGTTACTGCGGCCGCCGCCCTCGCCGTTAGTGGAGCCCTCGCCCGGCCGCGCGCTGTCCCGCTCGTCTATCACCAGGTCGATGGGCATCTTGCCCTTCAGACAGCTGATGTACCGGTGGCAGAAGTTGTCGCAGAGCTCGTGCACCTGCGGACACGACTGCGGTTAGACCGGCTCGGGTGCGGACAGCCCCTGGGCCGCCGTCACAATAGCGCCCACTAGGCTCCTACTACGGCTCGTACGGATTACTCCGTGTGACGACGGCTCAGCGCGCGACATCGTCTCAAACTCGCCGTTCAAACTGATCACGCTCTCTATCTCGCCTGCCCGGTGCAGATTCATCATATTCCCGATAGACGCGTCGACATTACGACATACGATTCTCGATACTGAAGGCGAAAATTTTCCCTTTCCGGTTATTTTCCTTGCGGTATCTTTATTCCGAGATCAAATTTTACGACGTCTCATGCCGTAACGCAACCGAAACAGAGCGATTCGGTTCAAGTAATGCCGAATATTTATTATAACCGATCGTGATCATTTTGAAAAACGATATGGAAACGATGCCAAACACGATTGGCAGGAAAATGTACAAAATATTATTATTCATTCAGAATTCAAACAAAATATGGACCACGTTTATATTTTTGTTTAGGATATCTTGGATATCATTTCCCGGTACCGAATGGCGTAAAGCCATATTTCCTCGTACGTTACGAACCTTACCAGTTTGCGTGGAGCTAAAGATGCGGTGATCTGCAGCAGCTCAGGAACTAAAACTTACCTTGCACTTGACCATGGTCGTTGCCTATATTTTATTTGAGTTCTGAATGGATAGGTTACGGAAAATTCACAGTCATTACTAACATTTATACAAGTATTCACTGAAAACTCTTTATGTTTTGAAAAAAAATTACAAAACTTTTTGTAAATAAAATTCTGTAAAGCATTTCAAATCTTTTCTAAAAACAATAAAAAAATAAAATTATATGTATTTTTAGGTTTAATGTCAGATGTCAAGACATCAAGTTTGATATTTTTTTACTTTAATCTTAATTGTAGGTACTTTATAACTTTAACTTTTTTTAAATCAATGATAAATCACAATAAATTGCTTTCCATGAGTGAAATCATGGGGAAAATAGACACCAGAAAAAGAGTAACCTAAATAAAATACATGGGTACATTATGGAATCACACATTCAAAATACAATATAAACATATGCAATAAGTTCAATCACATAGCCGGTTGCATCAAAAAAAGTAAAAGTTGACTTTTTCAACCAATTTTGACACAAAAGGAACTATTATTTGAATTTACCCCTGACTTTTAACATTAACTTTTTTTTGTGCAACTGGGCCCAAGTTAAAAAATATTTTGAAATCGTCCAACGAGTGTGTAGAACAAATTACTTAACGAAACGCAAAACCGTAAAAGCGCGCTTCATATTCTACCCGTCCCTTTTATCGGTAAAACTGCATGTAAAATAATAAAATAATTGTGGGTTTGGATCCACTCAAGCTCATGTAATAACCACAAGTAGTTACTGGAACAAGTAACAAGGTGATGTGAGTGAGAAAGGTTGTCATTTGCAACCAGGGTTTAGTGGTCAGAACACGTCATATTTTTGCATACAAATTGATGTAATTGGCAACAGAAAAGTACAAAAGTACCCTTTGAATGAGATTCTGTGTTTAACGACGTAAACCTAAACTACAGTGATCATCATCGCGCGAAGTGTGAAATATTTATTTCAAGATTGAGTGAAGTATTGGCAAGCTGTAATTATTATAGATAATCGGGAAACTTTGTTGTGTGTTATAGGTACTCGATGAAAAGGAGAAATGTTTCAAGCAATATCTACATCTACATACATCGATAGCCTCTCGTTATGCTATGTCTGGTTAGTACAGGTGAACTCTACAGGTAGTACCCAGTGTGGATAACCCACTGTACGAGTATTGAGTATCTACTCCGCGGGGCAAATAAGTTTCAGGTGTATTCAGTGACAGTCTGCGTGTGGGTCGTATTATTTTGCGGTCAAATTTTGGTTAAAGGATCAAATTTCCTGTCTCGTAATGTATACCCCAGAAAGATATGCCAAATTCATAACGGGTTCCAGCCTAATCCGTTACAAGGTATCGTTTTATTAAAAACGTATTTTACTCTCCTCATTGTGATATTCTCTTTGTTGGCTCTGATTACTCGCTCGTGGCACAACTATCTCATCAGTCATAATAACAATCACGAATCACAAAAAACAGCTGTGGAGATACCTTTGTACCGGAGTACATAAATAAGTGCCAGTGTGTTCACAATAAAGTCCACTCGTTCAGGCACATTTCATGTTCTCTGCTACAATTTATCATAATATGGATGATATTAAATAAACGAGGCGCTCACGACTGCGACATCAAAATGCCCGCCATACATAAATACACAATTTGCATTTTCCATGAATGGGCAACACCGCTTGACGGCACTTAACCTATCGGTGGTGGTTCCAATTCTGAATTCATTAGTTTGCGGAATACGCCGTGATCGCATTATGTAAAAATGTACATGCACTCGTTTCTGTACTCCTGGTCGGGCAGATTCCTCGCTCCCGGTCCGCAGTCGTGCTGCAGGGAAATTAACTTCCATTTGTTCGGCGTCCTCGGCTGCGGCTGTCTGGCGGTTGTGCATCCTCGCACATCCTGAGTTCCTGAGAAGACATCTCACTGAGCGCTCTCGCTCTGCTAATCTTGCTCCGTTCCGGGAGGATTCAATTACGTATCCGATGTCAGAGTGAGAACCGTAGTTCGATGGTCGCAGAACCACCATACATGTAATACACAAAATACAACCTCCGTTAACGAAATCTCAAACGACTTTTACTACCTTTAACGACAATAATAATTCACTGGGCAGCTATAGTATGTAATTGTATAAACGTCTGACTATTTTATGTACTTACGTAGGTAATACAAGAATCGTTTCTACGTTAGGTCGTGCGTAAATTTACTAGCTAACTAGTTTGGATAACTTTAAAAGGCGGTACCTATTCCGTATAACACGACAATTGCGTCATTTTGTTGTACCTACCCAAGTTTGATCAATACCTAGTAGGTCGTTGTTAAAGTATTCAATTAAAAGTTTACAGTTTAAAATATGCATAAAACCCGTGAATACTCTTGGTATACAGTAAATACCTACGCTATTTTACATATTCCAACATAATCACGGAGTTTATTTTTCCAGTTGAACGAAAGTTTCTACAGTCAACCGCGTAGCTCCTTGTTCGAAGAGAAGGTATGCTATGTTAAAATCTATTAATATTGGTAATGGAGTGTTCATTCTAAAAATATTCTCAAACATAATACACCCCCATCCTAAAGCTATAGTATCGCCGCGCCGCGTCGGCTATACGCGCACTTACCTCGGGGGCAAAATACCTTCGCATCATTATGCTCTCCCGATCCTTATTGGCCGATGCCAACATTCCGTAGGAATAAAAGGAGAGAAAAAGACTTATAGGTATCACGGAACACGTCATTTGAATTTAAAATTACACTCTTTATAACTATGATCGAATTAAATATACCCGGTCCGACATTTTGTTAAGTGGTGGGGATAATTCACGGAATATTTAACCAAAATGGCTTTATGTCCTCCGGGTATCCGCGCGACCGATGCATACTACCTATATAGAATATTTTATTATTATGTATTGATCATATTGTAGGTAGGTTAGACAGGTTTGAAGAACATAAAGTGGAAACGTACTTTACGGAGTTCCACTGAAAAGTCTAAAGAATGAAAAAAAAAAAAAAAAAGTAATCAGAAAAATAAAATGCCTCCTACTATGGTTGATAGTGGTACCTATCAACATAAATGGGCATCAGTGCCCTATGCGTCATCAGAGTGAATTGAAGAAAAATCTCCATATCCACTCAGTCTACATCGTAGAATTCAATAATAAATAATTGGATTGTTATTGCTCCATTTTTAGGATTCTCAAGTCCTGAATCCTGAAGTGTCACCATTACGAGGATTAATAGAGGTTGACGACTGACTTAGAATAACCGGTTCAAAACTAGCGTCACCTGAATTCTATTTGCAGAAACCTTTTATTCTTTCTACTTTAAGAAGAAGAAAAAATTTCTTCAGTAAATTAAATTTGACTGAAAACTTTCATAATACCTATGAAACCATGCATATTAAACAAGTAAAAAAGAACCCTTTTTTACATCTCCGAAATTAAATGAATTTTTCCCCATTTAAGTATAGTAGGAATTGTATTAATTATTTAATTGGAAAATAATGGTACTTACGTTGCCAGCAAGGCCCTAAGGAAAATCACGATGCAATTTGTTTGTACAAGAACAAATAATGCCGTTTACTGTGGCAGGTATCTAATAGCCATGGGTTTAGTGCTAAAGATCCTTAATTAATTTATTTATTCAAACATTAAGCCGACTAACTATAAAGCAATCAATAAACCAAAGTTTTCTTGGCATTTACAATGATTAAATATTAACATCGGCGCGCCGACAGCGAGTTATATAAAGTTTTTTAAGAACATGTATATTTTCCATAATGAGTTGGAAAATATACGTGAAGTTAGAAGAATAAAATTTTTGTCCCAAAGGTTGGCAACAGCTCGCAGTCTCGATAAACAAAATTACATAAATATGTAAATCATGATGGCCCATAAAAACTGATAGTATGGCGGTCAATGCGTTCAGGACGTACCTACCTACCTACAAAAACACAGAAAACAAAGTAAAACGTTCCGAGGCTACTATAATGGAGGTTTTGGATCCACAGACAAAACATTACAATTCAAATTTGGCGACGATTTAAAATTTAAGCTGTCCTAGAGTGTTGAATTGTTGCATTGCTGAAAGAGCACTAATTGTGTTGAAATCTATTCCGTTAACAGGTGTTCAGAGATGGCCAGGAGATTTTTTCAGCCGTCGCGTCGGCGCATCGTCAATCAGCACCTCGAAAGGAAGAAGTGCTTGGCATCTTGGCGTAAGGATGGGTGTCAAGTGATCGGGTGGAGCGTTGAGGTGCGCGAGACTATCCGACACATGTTATGTGCTCCGGATAACTGAATCCGACCAAACGCATCACAGAGGTCACATATCCGCGAGTCCACATGCCTTCATTACGTGCCAATTATACTTTTACTTTTGGATTTATTAACCGACCAGACCAGGATACATTTTCTTGGGCTGCAGCGGTATGCACATAAAAAGGGAAAAATAATTCAATTTTATTAACTCGAAGCAGTCGTAAAAAATGCGCCGTATCCGATGAGGATCCTGGGTATTAAAGTGACTTCTTTTCTTTGACATTATCAGGAAAATCACAAAACACGCAAACAAGCATTTAATTAATTTGCGTCCATTTGAGTAATAGCGGAAAGGCACGAAACAGTTCTATTGTACTTTATCTTCTTGTTTGACGACTGCATTTTTAAAACATGGCTGTGACTAGTAATTACAATCATTTAATTAGCGAGAGGACTAACTGATGGTTTAATTACACGAATAACAAATTCTCCGAGAGCTTGTTACTTGAACGACTCTCAACAAAAACACGAGATCATAACAACACATCTGACATTATAACACTCTTGCAAACTAATGGACAATTAAGGATTAATTGATTAATTACTAAGCAATTTTGAAAATATTTTCATTTAAATTATCGTATTTAAAAATCTGTAATGATAACATAATAGTGCTGAAAAGTCAAAATATGCGGAGTGAAAAATGAAGAGTAGTTTAAGAAGTGGAGTCATGTCGGTGACGAGGGCGGAGCGTGAAGGACAAACGATCAATCGGCATCGCTGTCATCCTACGTCAGGCCATGACTCGCCGCTCGTCAGCCGTCAGGAGACAATTCCTCTTATTCAAAATGTTTTCCTCTAATCCAGGGACGAGTTACTGTTACACGGGGAAGGAATCCGCTAAGAATGAACACTGTTCAATTCGATTGTTCGGTTTTTACCAGAAATACGTGTTTGGCGGAGGAGCGAGCATGACAAACAGGTGTTTGGCAGCTTTGGAGTTTTTCTGTTCGCTAAAGTAACGGACGAGACGGTAAAGTGAATCTACATTATTCCAATCTCCCTCGCCTTGTTAGCCTCTAACGTCATTTATACCTACATAATATATATTCATTCAGCCCCGAACTACCAGCTACCTCTGTGGTATCATTAATATACAGCTTTATTAATACATAAGATACCCAATTATGATATGATAATGATTTTTATGGTTTTCTATTTTAATTTTAATGAGTCGAGTGTGTTTAATTTTATTACCTTCACACAACTTTTAACACACTTCTAGTGCCTTTTCGATGAATATTTTACGTTCAATTTAAAGATTTTATAATTTTATTTTTGCAAATTAGGAAAATTCAAACTTCTGTTACGGATAGCGATATAGTAATTTAGCATTCGAAACCGTAATAATAGTTCCAGACCTTCATTACTCTTTATTCGGGACTAAAACAAGACCTGTGTATTGTGAATATTTCCAAAACATTGAAAGGGCATTATTAAATTTCGCAATAAATAATGTTATTATATTTTGAACAAAAGCTGTCAATGCGAATTTGCTTTCCGCTCCTGTGAGCACTTTAAATGTAATTTGAAACGCGTACTCGTTGATTCATTTCAAAACACAGTGAATCCTAATAAATTATTACGCCATGTAGAATTCACATTTAGGGTATAGTTTATAGCTCAATATCAGGACTTAGTTATTACGAAATTATATTAGTTACGTAAACAATGGATGATTTATTAACAAGTTCCGTTTCGTTCTTACTTTAGGCGTGATTGAACTTATTTTATATGCAAAATCATGCAACACAGTACATTTTACAAAGAAAATATCTTACCTTTTCTAATTCTAAGAGATGAAACCGCAGGACTTGGATTGCTTGTACCATCTGTAAAAAATAAACAAAGTTCTTGTTAAACGATTGTGTTGATGGAGGATACGTAGGGTTCGGGGTCAATGGGACTGCAGACGAGCTGGTCAGCTGGTCAGCTGGTCGGCTAGTCGTGATGACGTAGGTGGATGAAATGACAATGGCAGCGATAGGATTCGCGTGACCCCAGATCGCCTTCCCTTCCCGGCCCAGTTTTACACCATAAATCATACCGCGCTCTCCTAATAAATCACACAGCCAACTTATCCATTTACAGCTGGCGCGATGAAATTCATCAGAACACGCACACATCCAGTCTAATTAAACTTAACACATAGCCAAGTGCTGCGAGGAATGATAAATCAAAACAAATTACCTATTTTAATACATCTCTCACATTCCTAGACACCTCATTACGAGTTTCTTCCTGCGACGAATTGTGCGCCGCAAATTAGCCGTTTTTTCGCGCTTTCTATGAATATTCATACGCTTGAGTGATCTGCGTGCATACCTTGGTGTGTTTACTGCTTATTGCTGTGCTACCTGACTACATACTCTGTACGTGGTACGTACTTCTGTACGTCTACCTATATTCTGCAACATACATATCTCAACTCATAGCGGCTGCTTCATTTATACAGGAGACTTATTTTTTTCAGGTGGTTATAAATTTACGTTTCAGGTGTAGGTACGAATCCAAAAAAAGTTTACCAACTGATGGACATATTCAAATAAGCCAATCAAAGCACTGATTGTTGTGCTCCATTGACTCATTTTAAATGTTTTATTTATCTGCTCTAAAAATGTAAAAGGGGTTTGAATCTAATTACTTTTTCCAGAAATGTAATGCTTGCAGTATACTATGTAATATATTGATTGGTTTTTTAAAAAGTGCAAGTATTGAAGTATTGAATAATCCAAAATATTGACAATGACCTGTATTGATGTTAAAAATATTATATAGGTGACGGTCATAAAGAGAACTAGTTATAGCACTGAAATGCCAAATAAAGATAAAACATATTTTATCGATTGTGTAATAAATTCAGGTAGTTGACTTCCACGCACAACAAATCCATAGTCTTCAATAGGAATAAATAATACAAGATACAGCTTATCGCGTATTTATAAACGTATCTATCGTAAATGATATAACATCGCTGTTATCAGTAACTATCACACAAATACCTGGCAATATCGTAATCTTCCGAAATTACAGATGTTCTTTTTGACACGAGATAATATTTTAAATGAAATGTATTAAAGCGTATTTATCGATATAGTCAAGGACGTGTTTGTAAACAAAACTAGTGTGCTTACAACTTTACTGTTTACCGTGTCTGTTAAAATATTATACAGAAAAATGCTGTGTACACAACTGCTAAGGATACGGCATCAAACATCGATAAACCACAGTTTGTGTTATTAGGGCCATAGCAAAATGGGAATCTCGGGGTTGTGTACAACAATCTCGAGAACGAAAAAAATAGGACGTCGTCGTTTGGATATAATATTTGTTCTCCTCGCGACTGCTTGACTCCTGATAAGCCGTGTTATTTGTTCAAAGTGGGTGACTTCCTCTTCCGTAACACAACTTCCTATCGTATTTGAACAAAATTCTCACTAGGTATTATTTTAAGAATTAAAGGAAACCTGTAGTTCCTTCAACAAATACAATTAGGCGTAATCGAGTTGAAAGAAGGTAGTAGACTAAAATTTTTATATAGTACCTATTTGAATACTATAGAAACAGAGTTTATTCGGTTAAAAATATAAAATAAACACGGGATATTTTACGAGTCGCGAAACATTGGAAAGCTCACTTGACCCGTGAAAACCAACAACTGCATTAACTTTTTTGGGTCTCAAACAATAACGGGCTGAAAATAAAGTGGGCAATATAAGAAGTGTGCTCCAAATTTTGATGGCGACACGCTCGTAACGTTGTGTGGTGTGTGGTGGATGATCACACCACGTTATGTGTTATGTTCTCCTAATATCTACTTAACAAAATATATGTTATCCCCGCCATAACTCGCAGAGATTTCCGCGTAATAAATAAAAAGATTTCTAAACAAATACTGGAAATATTAATGAAGGTATATTATACACAACAAAAAATAAATTAGACATTCTAATCGATGGCGTCATTCAGTTTCGAGTATGCAAATTTGTTTGAATCGAATGTAAATGTCACATTAAAATTGAAATACAAGAACTTTAAAAAAAATAACGATTCTGATCAGAGAAAATAATATTGAATTTAATGTATTTTCCGAGTTGATTCACAACTGTGGGTTCTTATGTAAAGTATCCGAGATAATGTTCTAAAGTGCTCACTCGTATAAGATAAAGTATTATTTCAACGCTAATAAAAAACATCGGATAATATGAATAAAATCTTCAGTTTTGCCTATAGACTATACACGCAACTTACTATCGCACTAGGAACCTGTTTAGAAGGCAACAGTTTCATTACGATTTAAGAAATCGGTTTATTCCGTAATCTTTCATCTTAGTAATGTCTTCCGTTAAAGAATTCGCATATCTGTAGTATCGAAAATAGAGTTCCATTAAAAACTGGTTTATTAAAATAAAATGTCTCTGTAGAAAAAACGGATTCGTCTGTACCATGGCCACAGTTTTTAGTTTTAGTGTTTAGCGTCGCCAGTCGAGCTCGAGGCGAACTAAATTGCATGCGTTTTATTTTTTGGGCAACCGTTTTTCTCTCCGAAATCGTAACCAAACGACATTAGTTTTATTGGTCGAATTCGGCTAAGTATCCGTGTCGAAATAGCTTCTACTGCGCGGGTGGTCAACCAATATTCTCCCCATGATGTTTCTTTATGTATTAAATATAATGTTTCAACAAAATTACTGAAATACTCAAAGGAACCCAACGAGGATATCGGTGACACGTGAAGCGGAGAAAACAAGCTCCTACGTAGGTAATAATAAGCGAGTTCTTTGTTAATAATATCAATACATGGTTATACTTACAAGTGAGTCAACTTCGGGGTCTGCTATGTAATAGGGCTTTTCTTGACGTATCTGAAAACAAAATTACCAAATATTAATCGATTTGCAAAATCAATAAATGTCAAATCATACACAAAATGCCAATATAGTATTGTAGAATCAGCCACAGAATCGCTAAGGTCACAAATATTTACATCATACTTTTTTGCTACCGTTGTTGTTCCAAATACTCCATACTGTTCTTCATCTCCATTCATCACAGCTCAATCTATTCTACAGTGTAGATAAAATCACAAAGTAGGAATACTTGTATTAAATGAGATTTGTAAAAAAGTAAACAAAATAGTAGAAAAACATAGATGGATACTGTTTACTTTAGGCAGTAAGAAATAGTCAAGTTTTCAACGCTCAAAACAAACGAACGGACAACCTCAGAGATAGAAGATAGCCCCATTTAGGGGTCATTATTTAGTGTCGGGAGCCATTGTTCCGCCTTTATCTATATTTTTGACAATTTGGCCTCTGTTTTCCCTCGGTGCGACCAAATTACAGTAATTTGGAAGGGGGTCGCCCAGCGGAGCTCGGGACGGTAATTGTCAGGCAGTGGAACCTCCTCCGCGTTATGGTTACCTGGAATGCCATAGGTCTTCTCGTATCAAATTCGGGTTTTTTGTCTTCCCTCGGCCGCACTAAATGGGCTCAGATTGTGCGAGCTTAGATGCCCGGAGATACACAACACATAGGTACTAGAGGAAACTCGTTAGGCCGTTGTTTTCTAACAATGGAGGACATACTCTGATATGCGTGCTCAATTCGTAAATAATACCGAAACTAACTTTTATAATGATCTTCTCAAAATAGTCTGATGGCTTTTTCGGATAGTAATTGTACTACTAAGTACCTACCGATGGAACAAAGACTAACAACATACTAAAAAATCCGCATTAACTGTTTAAGCATTTCAACGATTCAAAACATGATAATAACAAAAAAAACTGGTATTTATTAAACACAGTACCAAAAGGCATCCTTATTTATATATTTTTTAAATGAATAATAATAGTTAATAATAAAATCAGTTAGATTCACACGTCGCAAAGGTGTGGTAAAAAAGGGGCTGTTACCTGTGAAGTAGGTAAGTCCCTGAAAAAGAGCATCACATATTCGTCGTTCTATGACATTGTATGCTCGCTTTCTTCCCTCCTGGGAGTTTTTTTTTAACCATTCCCCTTTTTGTGATAACCACATTGTGAGTAAACTGGAAGGGATGGACAATATTCTGGATTCTAGGGGGTGTTTAATAATACGGTGAAAAAAACGAAAAAACTTGTATGAGCACATAAAAAAATTGGCCTTGACAGGAAGAACGTCACATACACTCAGGATTGAGAAAATCTCTAGATTTTTGTATTCTTACCGGGAATCTAACCCGGAACCTCCGTCTTAGCCATTATAACGATACGTAGGGCGCCAATGTTATCTAGTTATTAAATTGGTTTTAGTCGAATTTATTTTGTTACAAATCCTGTAAATACATATTAATTATTAATTTCACAACAGGTTTCATTAATATTATAATACGTATCTTGAATTATTTAATACATTCAATTTATACTATTTAAACATACTGTAGGTAAAGCGTCATTCGAATCGAATGCAGAAGAATACGGACTATGAGAATAAATTTTTATAGAAATCCACACCAGCTTGAAGGGTATCAATAGGGTTTTGTGCACCATACACCATAGTCCTCTGAACTTTTCTTAATCGAATCTGACATAATATTTTTTTCATAACTGGACTATGAGCGAAAAAAAAACGTGAACCTTACAAACAATAAACTACATAATACGTACTTTCAATTAAAAAAAACTTTTATACAGTACAAAGTTATATTAATATGTAGGTCTGTTTTTGTAATTTCATTGATTTAGACACTAAATGAGCAGTGTGCTAAACTATTGTAGAAAATTATTAGGACCGCTTGGAAATGTAAAAAACAATAAAATCGATGTAACAATATCGGGCAGCGGTGCGATTCTCTAAGGTTTTAGACACTTCTGCGCATACGAATTCAGTACAAAATCGTATGCGCAGTAGTTTAAAACACTTACAGAATCGAAGCGCAGGTACCGATTTCACGGACTGGTATAAAATATTAATGTTTTTTTTTAAAAAAAAATATATGTTTATTATTGCTTCGTGAACAACGTCGTTAAAAATCTTAACCACTGTCATTACCGAATATAGAGTTATGGATACCGAAATAACACCCTTACAACAAACATAGCTTTAGGTCACTTAAATTGAGGGACACAAAACACCATTCGGACGTTTACTCCACCTCCGCCTCCGTGATGAGTGCCTGGTAGCTGAACACCTGTGTGGAGTATATATAGTCCCCTGTAATGATGATGGCTTCCACTCCTGAACCCTCACTTCATCCCGAGGACCATAATTCATCTGATTACCGTCGTGTGCCAAGGTTGGTCGGTCGCCTACCGATTTAATTTTCCCCAAAATTCGTTTCTCGGATAAAAGCTCTTTTATTATACCATTAAAAGGCAGCTCCGTAATACCTCAATAATTATTTCCAAGCCAAATCAAATTCCTTCACCGTGCCGAGCCAATGTGACCCGTGGCGATAGTGAAAATAAGTCGCAAAGTCGCGTGACAAAACCCGGGAAACTTACGTCATAACGCGAACCGGCCTTGTCGCCCGCCGGACCTTATAATTTTATAAATACATTTTGTAAAAAAAGAAGTCGTACCCTCGATTCACACAGGGGGTGATAAGGCCGGGATTGGAATGAATATTTAGTTGACAATATTAACATGGGGCATAATGAAGGCAAGGTTGTGTTTTTTAGTGTGCTTACTTTAGTTGAATAGTGTGTAGCGGCTTTCCAGCGGTGTGCCCTCCCACTTAATGAGTTTTATAACATTTCATTAGGTCGGCTCCTTGCCTTTATGGGTGCGGACTGCGGACGGCTTCTGGAGAAGTATGGGACCGACACAGGCTTCAAATCATTATCGTGAATAATAAAAATGATTTTAAAAAAACACAACATGTATTGCTAGTAGTAGGTACCTACACTGCCTTCAACACGTGGCCCCCAGCGATCAGCTGATCAACTTTACTTGACTGTAATTACAACAAATTTTTAAAGTCGTTAAGCGATGATTGAATACAGAAAATAATTACCCCGATCGTAACACTTAAGCGAAAAATAATTTTACATTCCAGTCCCTAAATGAGACAGGTAATAATAAAGGTTTGACGACTACAAATTGAATATACGTAGGTAATTACCTAATAACTACAAAATGACATGGTTAGTAATTTCGCAAAAGCACTAAAAGCAATTCTGTTTTCGTATCGCTGGACAGCGATATTTGTTTCGAAGATAATTTTTATTAGTTTTGCTGCGAAATTTGAAACAACTCTTGATGTTCAACATTCTTTTGCACCTCGTGTCTTGAGTTACATTTTTTACTTTACCTGGGCTCTGAAAGAATTACAACTATTATCTGTTTCTCAAAGCTCCTTAGAATCCATTTAAAATTGCATGGGACAAAAGAATTTTTAGAAGGGTTTACCACCACCGGACACTCGCTGAAAAACCCATTATGGGGAACAGCAACACTATAAATATAATCCCCAAATTCCATAATCGCCGTGGGCTTTTTACGAAATTCGTTAATATGACTGATCTCCTAAGCCGACGTAAGCCAGCAGAACCCATCAACTTTTCACATTCTTGTCTCAGAACCTTCCACGGGTGTCGGAATCCTCGATCGAGACGGATCCCAAAACTATTACGGGAATTAGATGGAATTTTAAATTATATTTACTTTTAAACAAATTGTAATAATTAAAGATTTATTTGTGACCGCTACGTTGCTTGATACATTTTTTAAAATTCGTTGAGACTTTAACTATAACTAAAAGCAGAGTTCATTCATCAAAAACGACACCAGACTGGGTTGAATACCCTTGGAGTTTATATCTCTTTAAAAAAAAGCCTACATATTTTATTTATGTAGCGCATTAAAAAAAATCGCTCTAAATAGGCTGCACAATAAATAAAAGCGGCTCGATCACAACTGGTCATGCAGTTACCAAGCGCATGGTTAGTTGTATTCAATATTATCGATCCTAAGGTGCAAATTAATTCAAAAGAAAACCATAAAAATTAAGTAATATACCTACGCATTTCAATTATTTTTTTACCTGCTTACAGTAAAAACCTTACTGTTTATTTGATATTATCAGATCGAAAATCTGTTCTAAACGTAATCATATCAAATCTAAACAATGTATGTTAGTATTAAATCCGATACCGTCTGTTTATCGCAATTAAACTCATTATCAAAGTGCCCATTTACGATCACTTTGTGGTACAAAGTATTCAAATTAAAAATTCCCAACAGATTAAGACCGGGAAAGATATT
This sequence comes from Micrasema minimum, assembly GCA_022494985.1. Lineage (NCBI taxonomy): Eukaryota > Metazoa > Arthropoda > Insecta > Trichoptera > Brachycentridae > Micrasema > Micrasema minimum. The sequence goes on from JAGVSP010000943.1 coordinate 37,718, forward strand.
TGTGGTCAATAATAACATACTACATAATAATATGTAATATACATAATACATACACCACAGAATGACTTGCCAAAACATGGAAAGTGGCAGACCCATCTGCTCTGATAAAAATACATTGTTTATAACTTTATATATGTAAGTACTGAAATAGCTATTCCTTGGCTTAAGTTAATTTTTTTTATATTTTCTCAATAGTTATTAAATAAAATTTAATAAGTTGCTGCTTGAAATTAGGTTTATGAATTTTTCCATCGTTTTATTGGATGGTCATTTCTGTGAATCTGTCAAAAATACGGTGATTTTTAGGATGATAATTCTACTGTTTTTACTGCTCTTCTTTTTTTTGGTTTATCGGATACACAACACTAATTTCACTGAAGAATATTGATTGTTCTTCCCGTTCCCATTGATTTTAAACGCATTTTCCCACTTTTTATTACACTTTTTAAACACCTGTTAATTTTTTACCGGAATCGTGAAGAATAGCTCCCATAGGTGGTTTAAAATGTTATAGGGAGGCGTTCACATAACTTCACGTATCTGCCCCTGAGAGTGTGTTATCGTGAGCCGGTAGCTTTACTAAACACCCGGTAGACAGGCTCCCATATTCATTTATATTTATACTATAATACCTGTATAAAACGATAGCCGTTGAATTCCGCTGGCGAATCTCATTTCCTTCTCTCATATTATAGTAGGCGAATTTTATCGATAGGCAACACTTACCATGCTGAAATTCCGATTAATTTAAGTCTACCACAACGATCTAAATGAACTCTTAAAAAAACCCGGTCGTGAGTTTAAACTCACATCTGAACCGGTACGGTGGCGGTGTAGAAGTTTAGTGACTTCTGTTTAATTATAACATACGTATATTGCTCGACATTACATTTGATTAAATTTTACAAATACTTTTATATACTAAGATGACAAAATATCAGAGCGAACGTTAAATTGTTTTTTACAAGCAACAGAAGTTTTATAAATAATAGAAAAGCTGTTAATTAATAAAACTGAAAATAAATTGCACAATCCAATGGTCCACTTAACTAAGATATTGATAAACCTAAGCAATTTAAAATTATCATTAAATTCAATGAGAGTAGATTACGACGTCGTATTTTCTCGGTGAGAAAACACTGCATGTTGTGTTTTACAAATGCAGTAAGTACGTACTCTTTCGAAAAAGGTTAAGTTAACTACTGCTTCCCCTTTTCTCCACCTAATGGTGCATAGGGCACTGCATCGGTACACCAAGTGCAGTGTATCTCGATAATTTTATTACATGAAGGTACGATGATCAGTCATAATGCTTCGGTACCAATATAAAAGGAACTATTATATGATTTTAGCCTTGACTTTAACATAACTTTTTCGATGCGACCGGCCCTAAGTGAAGACTGGAAAATAAATTCATCAACAAATATTAAAAGGACACCAATTTCCACTTTTTGTTTGAAAATTGGTCCTGACGTAAAAAAATGGCTTAAGGCATAAATCCACAAGAATTAATTATATTTATAATTATTTCTTTATCCTGTTTTAAAACCTCAATTGGTATTCAATTACCGAGGAGATCAGGTTTAAAAAAACACATAAAAATTAAATCAGTGCCATATTACTGGTGATCTTAACGAAGGCGTTCGTTAAAAATATCAAATTTGCAAGACCCACTAAAGCAACTTTTAATTGGGCAACGAATTCCACCAGACGCAACACAAATTATCCCAACAGTAAAATACATTTGGCCAGTGCATATGAAATGCGGATATTCATCGACATTAAACGGTTATCAAATGAATCATTATGAACGTCATTATTTTATATCACCGACCATAAAAAAAACTTTTTCACAAATCTCTAGAAATCAGAAATAGAATATAACCTACACGTATATCTACGTACAGTGTCGAGTCGCGAGTTTATTGACGCCCCTCGATTAAAACATTTTTTATGGCGAATTTTTATAATTACGCGAAGTGGCATATTAATCAAATGGTTATTATGAAAATTAACATCATATAATTTTATTGATCCCAGATGATAACAGCATTCTAAGCTACTATTATTTTTTTTATATGTGAAAATCAGATAATGTTCGGGAGAATATTCGGGAGGTGTAGTAAAGGTGTGACCCTAGATACACCTGTCGGAATATGTGGATTTCTCAACACGTTTTTTAATTAAAATATCTACATACGCAAAGCATGTTAGGGAATATTCGTAATTAATTTAATTCTAAATTAGAACATGGAAATTAACAGACACGTGGCAAATTCCATGATGTTTTGAGCGATTTTATTTTCGCCTGATCATGTGTTTTTCTAGGCGTCTATTCTGCTATACGGACCAGGAAATAAAAGTGTTTTTTTATAAGAAAATTTGCAGAAACATAAATAATTAAGTTAAAATAAGCCTGGATGTAGGCCGAGAAAGACATGGCATGATCAAGAAAAAACAAGTGCTTGAAAGTGGGCATGTATGAAGTCGGAATAATCGACGTGCGTGCATGAGAAGATGTATGAATGTAGAGGAAGCAAGAAAAGTGTGCCAGGACAGAGTGGTGTGGCGTTCTATCCTCTCTGTCTACCCCTTAAGGGAAATGGCGTGATGGTTAGTTAGTTAGTTAAAATAATCAGAATCCTGTTTTTATATTTCTTATTATTAATTTTTAATTACAATTATTTAGTACTATTTAATTTTTACATAGACTAATATTATTACATTACACTTAATTTTTTTTTCCTTACTACTCTTATTATACCAAAACTAATATTTTTTACATTAATCTCGAATCAACCAAAAATTAACACTGATAAATAATCACGTAGCAGTAGTTTCGAAAACGGTCGGTCGGTTATAGTACATACCTAATTTAAAAAAAATATATTTTTTTATTAAAATGCACAACTGCGTACATCTAAAATGATATTATCTTTAATCTAATCAGTCAGTTACATGTTTTTGGCAGAATTCAGTTTCACTAAAACTTACTACTACTATGTGTTCAGTATTAGGCTCAAAGGAAATTGATGTTTTAAAGGCTGGGAAAGATTTTCGTATTCACACTTGTGTATCTATTTATTATATAAACAATGCAGGGGATCACCTAGGCATAGGCAGTGTGAAACCAAGTGCCAGCAAGTTCATGTTTATATTCAAAGGCCCACTTTTAATTTTAATGCATCGTAAAATTTTAACGAGTCTAGTACCTATACAAATTGTGCATATTAACTTAATATTCTTCGTCCGTCACTGGTCTGAGAACACAATGGAGACACGTAGACTGGAGTATCTAACAGTCTTAGGCTTCGTTTAGGTGGCTAATATGTTGCCGCATAGGGTGATCTTCGATAAACAATGAAATCCCCACCCTTTCCCTAGACTGTTTTAAAGACTATTGAGTCTTTTTTCAGTCCAACACAACTCCGCCGATTTTTTCAACAAGCTATACCGCGATTTTAAGATTGTCAGTGTGATAAAAATACGGATGAATTTACGTTATATACGCGAACAAATGCTTTTATTGCCCCTACCACTGTCTCGGTTTATGTTTTATAATTGTCATTGTTTCCATCACCCGAACCAACCAGAGTCAGCCCAAATTAACTGTGGTAGGGAAACGTTAGTTGCTGCCCAGATCATTATTTAGTAAAGTACTACCACCCGTATGGAGACCGGCATACTGCCTCGCCAGGCCCCCCATCCCAGACATCCACTCGAGCTTCTCTTCGATAAACAATTTGTAGTAAAAACAAGCAAATTTTTCTCGAGGATAATTAGATGTATGAATGTGAAAGACGCCAAATAAGCGTGTTATGACAGGGTTGTGTGACTTATATCCACTCTGTTTACCCTTCCTGGGAAATAGCGTGATGGTTACATAGTTAATTCATCCTATATTTTAAATGTAAACTTCGAAAGATTGAACAAACTCGGAAAAAATGCATGGTTTCAAAATTCATTGTTTTTACCGAATATAATTGAGCGTAGCTTTTTGAATGCGCTTCCAAATCGCCCATCTAAGCGAGCCCTTACAAGATGGAAGAAGAATGCCACTTGCCACAGTCAAGAGCGACAGAAATTATTAATTTATTCAAGTGATGATTTATTAGGTCGCTTCAACGGGGTCCAGATACTAGAGATTTGGTACCAAGGTCGCACATGCGTACAACCGCCCGAATCTCAACAGTAGCAACACTATTTTAATGAATTAAACCATCACATTTCATACACCGTTAAAAGATACGCAACCAATTAATAATGCGCCCATAAAAAGAGATTATTATTAGCAAATGTGTACGCCAAATGCAATGAAAAAAATGGTTTAATTAAAAGAATCCCAATCGATAAAATTTTACCCATCGCATTTTAAAGTGCACATCACAAAACTTATGAAATACTATTTTTGGAATAATTAAATGGGTAAATAAAGGAAAGTAGTAGTAATAGTGGTATTAGTATTTTTATGTATTTATTTTATTTATTGTCCGCCTTCTCCTGATCACCTTGCCTTCAAGATTCACTGCATAATTGGGCGCAGATAAGGAAGAGTAGAAATAATAGTATGTAGTTGCATATTATTTTATTAAAAAAGTCAGCGCTTAGTGCCTTTAACATGTTTACAAACGAAATTCTTAATTTATATACACCCAAACAATTATCAAATTATAAAGATAGCAATTACTGTAACAAAAAAATGTATTAAAATAATAATAAATTACTTATAAATATAGCAATTACAACAACATTAAAAATATTTAAAATACATGATCAAGTTATAAAAACATGTGTATCAATTTATGTTAAACTGATTAAATTAATATCGCATGGTTTTGGCAAACAAATTGTCTCATGATAACTTTCAACATGACCGTTTTCTTATAAGAGTGAGTTTCTCGTATCCTCGCAACAAAAACATTAAGATTATATAAATATTCTATACCTCCTTTACATTTATTAGTTTTGGTAGTCCAAAAAGCGACTTAATTAATTCCCCTATTGTTTAGCAGCCAGGCAGATGGGAAGGAGTGGGACCGTCGGGGGCCATTATGAGTTAGTTATTAATATTTCCAGCCACAGCCTGATTGGAAAATCTATCCGTGGCCCTAAAAAAGACCGGTGAAATATTATGGCCTACTTTGTAAGACTAACATCCTACGAAGATATAACCTGAATACTGAATATTAAACATGCTAGATACCTACTAATGGTGTTCAGTGTTATGTAGTGTATGTGTAAATATAGAAATGTAATGAAATTTTTGCAATGAATTTCTAAATTGCATATAGATGGAGCCTGCAGTGGTAAATTTTTTTTTATTTTTATTTTTCTCTATAATCAGTTATTTTTAAAATATTGATTGGCTAAGTTGATTCATTTTCAGACATTTTTTCTTTATAGGTCATTCTATAAGGCATCTTCAAATGTTATTTTTATATTGCTTAGTGTTATTTAGTTAACTGTAGCAACTTATTTATATTTTTTGTTCTTTATAAATATGTCATTTCTAAAAGGCATTCTGTCTTTTTATATGTTTTTGCTGAATTGTTTCATTTTCAGACATTTTCTCTTCATAGGTCATTTCTAAAAGGCTCTTTAAAATGTTATTTTTTTAAAAATTGTTTAGTGTAAGTTGAGTTAACTGTAGCAATTTATATATATTTTTTGTTCTTTATAAATATGTCATTTCTAAAAGGCATTCAGTCTGTATATGTCCTTAATGTTAAATTATAGACCTTTCTTTGTAAAGACACATCTAGTACATACAACACTGCTGAGAATCAGTCTATTGACTTGTTCAGCGGTGGTGATGTACTGGATGGGTTGTTATGTTATTATTATTAATGTTATATGTAGTATATGATATGTACCTAGTATGTAATATATGTTATGTAATATTTAATATGTAATGTAATATATATGTAATGTAATGTGAAATAAATATGAACTGAAATCCTAAATTAAAATTAAATTAAAATTAAATGAAAGGTCTCTAAACCAGACCACGCTTAGTTAAAATGAAATCACGGTCAACGGGAATCGATTTTCTGTTAAAATGACTGAAAGCTCTAAGTTCTCGTTCACCTTGCCATGCGTATAAAAAGCTCTTCCGTATAGCGCCGTCCGCGCCCTGCTAACAGCGCCAACACCTACCATTGTGTGTGTACACGTACACAACACTAGTGTGCGTCTGTATACACGCGAGCTTTATTTGTTTATCCACCATTAAACCGTCAGTATCCAAGTATTTTGCTTTTAATCGAAAATCTACACGGCTCTCTAAGAAAAGGGGAAATAATTTCTAACGATTATGCCAGGCGATCATGATGAAGGAAACGGTATTACCGTCCTTATGCACCCGATCATTACGCTGACTCACATTAGGGCTGGAGTTTCGGCAGTCCAGACTAGCGCAAGTTCGGTACGTAACCAGACATGGCACTAAATGCCCACGGCTGTGTTATTATTACTTTAAGTATTTATACACACTTGTGTGTGTGCGCGGGAGAGAGTATAATAACTCAAAAAACTCCCGGAAAACGACCGCCGCGTTCTGGTTTTGACAGGTTAACAAAACAGAGGAGGAGGTTCGCCAACGGGGGGCAAGGGCGCCGGAAGCAGCGGGGGGGGGGGGGGAGGTAAACATGGCGACCCCCTCTCCCCCGGACCATTGAACCTGCTCGATTAGGAGTACCGACTTACAACAGCCTCGATATGTATACAATCAAGTTTATTACTCTGACGTGCAATGGAAACTGCCAGCGCGACATTTCTCCATTCAAAGAGAGTGTAACCGAACTTCTGCTATTCTATCTGCTAACACACACATACCTACTCCTACTTGTGTATAATATATAGTCATACAGACAGAAACAGTAACCTCCTACGCCTGGGCTCTTTTTTATTCTCCAAAATGTTTTCAATGAAATTGCTAAATGCCATCGACATCTAAAAACTAAGTGAACACTATTGACATTTCAAATTATAAATTTGAATTGAAGATCATTGAAGTGTGTTTGGAACAGCCGAGAGTGAGCGGAGCAAGTGGGGCCCTATCCGACGATCTAGACAAGACATCTTTTTAGAGGGTTGGTGACATTTTTTCACAATTTATTAGACGGATAGCTTCCCGAAATCGAATTATTGTCCATTCGGTAATTGGTGGAAGAAAAACGAAAAGTGTGGAATAAAAAATGAAGGAACGTTAATCCTGAGATCGTTTGTGGAACAAGTTATAAATACGAATAACACACGAGACTAAGAAAACATATCACCTCGGGTAAAGATGGTTATCAAGTCGCACAAAGAGTTGGTCTTTAATGATTCCGGGACACAAGGAGAGAATGAGTTTAGATGATTATGTCTGTCTCGGAGTAATCTGTTTTTTAATCTCGTAGTTATTTATTGCTTTATGACATCCCTCGCTCACTTCCATTATCGCCTTCTCGCCAAACTACCCAGGGCAGACAGAGACGGCAAGTGTGACATTGAAAAATACGTGTCAAAAGACGGAAAGTCGGAGATGACACAAAAAAGAATATGATGAATAGTGTTATTGCCACATTGTAAATCTTGCACTCAACTAAATGACGGGATTTTATAATTAAGTTATTATAGATGTACTAACTTACTCGCTAAAATATTCAATCGTAATCATTAGAATTACGCCAAGGAAATTCACAATGGTTTGTTTTATAAATGGACAACAATTTGCTATATGAATAACACATTAAATTAAAAATCAATGAAGAATAACAAACAATGAATGTTTATTATTCCACTGGTGATTAATGTTGACAGAATTCTTCACAATAATATTGAGAGTAATCTTGTCGCTTGCTTTATCAGAATAAAATGCCACTATATTAAAATAATGAAAAGTTTTTATTCCAAAGCAGATATGCACATTTTCTAAAATTCTTGGTCATAAATTTTAAACGAGGAAGTAAGCTTTTTATGTTATTTTACCTAAAATGCTCATAAACGTATATTGCCCCTGCGAAGAAAAAAAGCAGAAACAGCATTTGTATTGCTCGTCATAAAACTGTCATTTAGTAAAGAGAGAAACGAAGAGGGCATTTTTGTTTCGGCTAGAATACCCCATGGCGGTGTATATATATTATTATATTATATTAGTTACCCAAGTCGACTGATCCACTTTAAAAGTGTCGAAATTTAATGTTTTTATTGCACTAACAACCCCAATAAATTTAACAATACGTAGGAGCAATGCAAGTTCAGCTCAGTGAGAACTGACAACACTTTGAAGATGTGGTCAATCGTTTCAACAAATTCCATTACTGTACAGGTTAATCAGTCAGGTCGGTTACACGTACACGTAGAAATTAACATTATAATAGTCATTTTTGAAAAGCGTTTCATTTCCTGCATCTTATATGAGAGATTTTATACATTTTATCAGAAATCGCGAAACTGGTTGATTAAATTATTAAAATAGTTTGTTATTATTGTATGACAAACACTTATATTTATAATCACTGATTAAAAGTGGGTAACTTGTTTTTTTTATTGGTAGGTAATGATTACATAGTTTTACATGATACATAGCATTGCTTACATGATTTGAATCTACATTATTTTGCCTAAAATACATTAATTCTTATGCCGATTTAGTACTTTTCCTCGCAAAACGACTGAAGATTTGAAAATACGATATAAGGATGCGATGCATAATTGATTTTTATTCGCCTAGCTGCCTATAAAGTAGTGAATAGACAGATAACCAAACTAATTTGTCAAGATAAATGAAGATCGATCGAGAAATCGGATATGAAAAAGTTATTCCATCCCCTGGAATCGATAGCAACAAGAATCGATTCTTGGCATTGGGGAACAAAAGTCGATTCTTGTCTTCGGGGAACAAAAAATGGCATAGCGGCAGGTGATGGGGTGAACAAAAAATACTTTTTCTAAGGCCAAGATGGCGACGACATGATAAAACTTCAACAACACCATAAAAATGTTTGTTGATATTAAAAGTTATCAGAGAGGGAAAACGGAATGCCTTAAGCGGACTTTTGACTTTTTGTACCGGATACGGCCATAAAATGACATAAAAAATGTGCTCATTGGAACCTTGTTCTTTCAACGGACATGAACTTTTTGGAGATAGAAGACGACTCTTCCTGGGTTCGGCGCGAAATAAAGATAATGTTTTTTACGGTACCAAACCCCTGTTTGTTTGTTATTAATATGCATACGTAAAAGTAATATGTAACCCTTATCTTTTATTTTTTGAATAAATTTATATTATTTACCTGTTGTGCCATTTGGAATTGTGAATTCATTTTCAGGTTTCCAAAAAACAAATAATTTTTATGAAGCTTCAAATTACCTTGCGAAAAGGCGATTAAACGCAAAGTAAATATATACAATATTACGCAGGTATTATAGTAACATTCTTTCCTTACAAATCTGTTCAATTTGTATTGTATTAAATACTCATTGTTTAAATAGAAGTTTACATTTTATTCGTTAGCCGATATTATTTCAACTTGTCAAAATATTACCTTGGAATAATCAATTCACAAAAAAGGTTTTCGAATAAAGTAAAATAAAAACATAACAAAACCAGTCGACTGCGCATCTTCAGATTCAAAAACGGACCAAAACAATTACATCCAACACCATTGGCTGTCTGTGTAACCGAGCTCGTCCAAAACGTCGGATCGAATAAACAACAGCTGTCGCAAAATTGATCCGTGGGTAAGAGGGCATAACTGTCAAAATCGTAAAGCAGGCGCGTGTCGCGTGTGACGTTTAGGAGTTCGATGAACCGAGTTCGGACAGAATGTTTGCGTGAGATGACGGTTAATCCGCTCCAATACAAATACTTGGCAAACGGGGAAGTTCGTCAAAAGTAAGAAAGAAAACGCACTAAGGAAAATTTTGCACAATTGATATGAAAATCTCTTTTTATTTAATCTTTGAAACTAAAAGTGAAAATGGCAATCATCTCAATGTAATGGTCATTGAAAGGTTTAATCATTTATTTATTTTTTCATTTTTGTCTGTATTTTTTCTCTCTTAGGGATATTTTTGACTTAGACAGTTTATGAGCTGGCGGAAATTTTTTTTTTTTTCTACATTAGGGATTACGTTTGCATGTGTGTATAAAGGAACCTACCTAATCCAGTGTGTTATGATGGTGTGGGTAGGATAGGCTAAAAATGCAGCTGTTCTGAAACCCAGTTGATCCTTCAAGCTTAGTGAAGTTACAAATGGATTCTGACCGTGAAAACTTTACAAAATTAAAAGATCTAATCTAAAATAGATGGAAGTAAGCGATAAACTTAAAACTCCATAAAAACGGGAGCAGAAGATGGTAAAAATATAATTTAATGAAGATAGTTTACTAAATAATAAAACTAACTAACTAACCATCACGCCATTTTCCCGAAGGGGTAGGCAGAGAGGATAGAACGCCACACCACTCTGTCCTGGCATACTTCTCTTGCTTCCTTCACATTCATACATCTTATCATGCGCGCACGTCGATTATTCCGACTTCTTACATGCCCACATTCAAGCACTTGTTTTACTTGATCATGCCATGTCTTTCTCGGCCTTCCTCGACTTCTACATCCAGGTACAGTCGCATCATAAAAATAATGATAATAGCAAATAATGTATGTAGTGTCTTTTTTACATAACATTTGTTAATACCTATGTTATTAAGGTTTTTTTTGTTTGTTATTAAAAAAATATATATTCCTAATTGGTTTGTCCGCCTCGTAGCACAGTGGTAGCGCACTTGTCTACCGTGCATGAGGTCGCGGGTCAACATGTAATAGGTATTTATTTACATGTAATTTTCATATTAACATTTCATGTGTGATATCTTGGACTGGTTCTGAAGCGTAAGACTGATCATCTTACCTTCGTGTAATAATAAATGATCAAGATACGCTGCACTTGGTATACCAATGCAGTGCCCTGGGCACCATTGGGTGCGGATAAGGGAAAGTAGTAGTAGTAACAGTAATAGGTTTTTTATACTGTTTGAATCACTTATACCTTTTAATTTAAAAAAAATATTATGTAGGTAGGTCCGTATATAATATAATATGCTCCTATCAATAGTATGTTTGTGCAACGCGCACTTATTAATAGATTTGATTAAGTATCCGATATTAATCATTACCTAATAATGAATGTAATAATCCTAAAAAAACACACAAAATGAATATGTAATTTGAGTTTATCTAAATTATTATAATATTATAAGACGCGCATTAGTCTTCGTTTGGTGCAACACTTAATAATGTTCAGTGGCTTACGTGAGGTTTTTAATTACTGATACAAAAAAATCATTAACTCTCTTTTTCTTCACTATCCAATATTATGTATGCAACCTACTCTTGGTAGGTACTCAATTTACCTTCATAATCACATCGGTAGGTAGGTAACTTAGGTGCCTTATATTTTTTACTCCTTGATAGTCGAAAATTAAAAAAAAAACGTTAATAATAGTAAAATAATAAATACAGCCAATTTATATGGCGCCGTTTTTATGAAATATCATATCAGGGGCGCTTTACAACTTAGGTCTAATAGAATTGTAAATAAGCAGAAAGGTGTAGAATAGACAGTTAATACAGATCCTACAACAAATGTACTATTCTTCTTCTTCTTTCGCCACGTTCGCTCCTATGTGGAGCATGTGGACATCACGAGATCCCTCGAGGAGACCCTATTTACTTTAATAATATTATAACATCCAGGATTGCTACTTGTTGATACCAACGTGTCACTACCAATACCTACGCTAATGTTTTTAATCATTAATATATGGACCATGTCATGAAAATGATGATGAGGATGATAATTGATAAAATTAATTCATTTATAATGTGGGAAAAGTGTTTTAAAAATCTGCCACAGAGGTTCTAGTTTGTTTATATCTAGTAAAAAAAAATTTTTTTCAGTGGACGTATAAATTTAATGATACATAAATTTCACCTGAAAAAAATGCCATGCTTTCTTTTTTTTTTGTATAAGTCGTAAAGCGCCCTTGAGATGATATTTTATAAAAATGGCGCTATAGAAATTGGCTCAATTTATTATTATTAATTATATGCAAAAAAGAGTGCGTAATAAATTATTTTTTTGGATTATTAGACCAATACCTACGCTACTGTTTATTTTTCTATTAGGATAACCTTCCTGAGCTCATATAACCAAAAAGCAGATTATAACGGTCTCAGATATACCGGAGAGCCGTCATCCTCTCGATATCCTGGTACAGAAACGGTCCGGACGGGATTATTTGGGATAACCACGTATCTCATTCCCGAAACAGGAAACCAAGCTCCTCTCTCTCGCACACGTTCAAAAATTAATTTACAAAAAAGGGACAGCCGCTGACTCGGTTGCCCCTTTTTGAATACGATGAAAATATTTTTAAACATTTCGTTTTTTTTTGTTCTGCTGATGGCAAATTCCGAAAAAAGCAGTGAGACATTAGACTCTAGGAGGATTACTCTAAAAATAACCATTTTTTCATTCAAAACACTCCAAACTCCAGACTGAGATGGAAATACTAACTCAAGGCACGTTTTTATACACATCATGCATATGTGCACTTTTAACAAGAATGTTCACGGCTTTACCAAGCTTAAAATATCGCTTAAACTAAACTTTACACGGGGATAAATATTTGGTAGATAAGTAGGTGTTTTTGACTTGAATTTTGTCAAATTATGAGCCGGTATGTGAAGAGGTTATATTCGTGTAATTATGACGTAGTAAAAACCTAACTTTAAACGCTATTGTTCCATTATCATAGTGCGCTTTTGTCTTTCCTACGTAAAACAAACTGAAACATTTCTTAAATCTGTCTGAGACATTAGGCATGAGACGAATGGCAGCCCTATCACCAGAGCCATATACATTCGAAATCTTTTCACATTTTTTGTTCCCTTTCTCGGATTTGGTTCATGCGCTTTGAAAAGATAGGGTTTTATGTTTCACGGCCTTTTTCCTTTAAAATATACAAGGCCCTTTTTTGTTCTTCGAGATTCTTTCAGAGTTGTAAATCATCGACATAACGGAAAGCTTAAGTGCGCGGAAGGTCGGGGGAGGGGACACATATTGTGGGAGCTTAATGCGGTTTCACTCATAACAAAAGCGTTTTAATTTTTACATTACAAGCACTGCACAATCACAAAACATGCACGAACGTTTGTCAAATAATCGCCCAGGGAGGATCAGGCTAATCGAAATATTGAATTAAAAATGCTGTCTTGTTGTGATATCTGTAAAAATTATAATAAACGTTATAAATTACATATATTCAGGTACTAGTATGTCAGTAAACATCACACAAAGTGCTCAGCATGTCACAGATGTACGTGCGCGATATGAGTATGTTGTCTCACTGATTTATAAAATTCTGAAGCCATTTTCCAAGAACAATTTACATTAATTTATACTTCGCATTTAATAATCATACTATTCCAGTCTTGTGATCAACAAACCGACAGCGGGGACCACACGACACCTATTTAAAATTGAACACTTTACCTCTCGCTGCTTGGCATCACAAGACCTGGGTAATAATAAAATCTAACGCCATAATAAGTATTGTTTTGACTCGGGCTAGCGGGGTTTCCCTGTGGCGCCGCACCGATGGGACTATATTCCACGAACAAACACTCGCAGTCCTCGGTGACCCCATGTGGTCTCCAGCCCTTCATAAAGGACTGCTCTTTCCGCGCAGGATTGTCCTTTGTATGCCAAATCGCCTGGATCCCATTAAAAGGACAATTGCGTTATGTATTTCACGTCAGGCGTATGAACAAATTCGGGCGCTTACTGTATCCAGAACAAGGCACCTTTGAAATCTTTCAAACGTTCGATACAAAAAATCGCACGTTGGAAGATAAAATCGCGACACGATCAGGTAGGTTTGTCAAGGTAACGTATTTATATATTTGTATTAATCTACCTGTAAATATAACACTGTACTTGGTGTAACAATGCAGTGCCCTATTACTGGTTAACTATTAAAACAATGACAAAATTATTCGTTTACACAAATTGTTCCGCTTGTATTTAATACAGTTTGCATCGTTACATGAAATCAATTGTAATGATAGACATTTACACGTTGAAAGACCACACAATTTCGCTATTAAAATCGACCCTGTTTTGAGCAACTGGCATGGCGTGTTAGTGTTTACCTCCGTTCAGGTATACTGAATACCGATGCAATATTTGTGCAATAGAATACATCGGGCATTCAGTCAATCGTCATACACGAACACAAACTGCTGAGGAAACGGCCAGGGATTGACAAAAGGCATTATTCGTACCAACTTTCCTGTTATAGTAATGAAAGGAGAACAGACAAAGATGAAAAGAAGACAAAAACAAGCATTGATCGGGAACACCCGAATAAAGTTCTATTTACTAATCTGGGGTATTTCTTTAGGCAAAGGCTTATCTGCGACGGGAAGTAAAAGTTTTTTTATTTTAGATAAATAAATCCAAATAATTTAGATTCTCTACATACATTTCATTGTTCAACTAATGGACTTAACGCATACAGAGACCAAAAATAATGCTACAAAATTTATATAATGCTTGCACTGTATTATCCAGCAGTTAGAATAAATCAAAGCCAATTTTAGATATTAGCGATAGATTAATTAAACCAGTAGGTAGGTTGTTAATGACAGTACAAAAGGTACACTTAAGTACCGTAATAGATTGATATTATATTGCATGTCTTACAAATGCATGGTAATTACCGGTATCCATGACAATCCACAACTTCCAATTGCGTGCACATTGAATCATCATATTCACTCAAGATTGCTAATTAGTTAATTAATAATGCAGAGTCGACCTTAGGAGAGTGTCTGATTTTCCTTATATAAGATTTATCTCGGGGGTATTCGAGTATCTTCGCGCCGCGGCGCACGACGGTCAGTTTTTGCTATGGAGACGTATGTTGGCTATGCAAAAACCTGGCCGACCCTGGGTAATACCATTTACAGGTAGACAATACACCTCGCAGCGCATTCCTCATAGCTGCCTGGACCAGACAGTAAGTGAGGGTGAGCGAGGAAGAGGTGGCTACAGAAGACACATGAGCAAAAATGCCTTCACACTGGGCTTTATTCGTCAGCGCCGTTGAAGCTATCGACAACTTTTTAAAAATTATCTTAAATAGGGAACTTTTGATACAAAGAACGTTTTGGTTGAAAATTAAATATTAGTTGTAAAATCAATCTTAATTGGATCCTGAAAAATATTTGACAGAATTTGATTCAACCTCAATATGACTCTAAAATGGTTTTCAGCCATAAAATTTGCATGGAAATATGTATCAAGTTGCTGCAGAAAATTACATACGTTAGAAAAATTTAAAATGTTTTAAAATTAATATTAAATAAACAATGAGACGAAACGAAGAATCATGAAAAGATATTTAACTCAAACTATAAAATTTAAATACATTTTCTTTGCTAAAAAAATTATTCGTCGTTTTAAGCGATTTCGAAACTTTATGATCGTAACGAGAGTGTTTAAGGAGACAAAAGATTATTCACGTTCAAATATTGCGAACCTTCCGAGAAGATAACTGGTTTTCTTCCCCTGACGGTATAAAGAAAATGTCCTTTAGCGAGCTTTACCGTCGCCAGTCTCAGTTCCAGGAAAGTCAGCCAGTTAACAAATTGAATCGCTTATAGCGTCAGTTTTTGTAAAATTATTCAATTTGGAATTTTATTAAGGATTTTATGTAGACATGTCAGTTTGCTTTGCGACACTTTGCAGTTCGACGCACCATCCGGTTCATAATTTCGTGATGGAAATATATTACAAAAGGCCAAGATGTACCCACTCTTGTACGCGTGTGTTAAATTAATGCCACGGAAATATTATCATAGGTGCACACATCTCTATTCTACATAAAGCGGTTTGTGTGAACTGGGAACCGAAATTAGTATTGAAGGTATATCGCATCTAACCCATAAAGAATTTACACAACCATTGATGCGAACGAAAGAACTAAAGTTAAAAATAAAAATAAAATAACTGCCGAGAAATATACAGACGGACTAAAGTTTATAGTTTATTCTCGTTTAATTGCGGTGCAATTATGCGATGCAATAATAATAACGAGTTGGAGTAATAAATTACAAGAAGAGATTCACACTGTGTGGTGAGTCTCTATATAATGTTCCTCTTTCACACGTAGAATCAATCATCCCACCAATAAATAACCCTTAATTAAGCTGTATATGTTTAACACCAGTCAATAGGACGCGGACGGCATTAAATCCTCCCGAGATCGTAAAAGTCAAAGCCTCTGTGAACAGCGTGTTCAGATTTGGACACAATTTCCCTCTCGGAGGTTTAGTTACCTACACACTTTAATTACTTATAACCGTTTTTCATATTCTACTGGTGGAATGGTTCTATAATTTCATTACTCTGAGCCAGACGATTCTCGGCTTGGCCGCGGTTAAATATGTTTTAGTTTTAATAATAACCGAAACGCGCGACAAAAATAAAGAAGACGCCACAAGAAAATAAAGTAAAGTAACGCTTTCAAGATGTGTGCTGTAGACGACTGGCTGAGGTTGGATCATATTTAGCAGCTTACTCGCATTCCGTATCGGATTTTTTTTTAGTTTGTTAGCTATAATTTATGCTGCGCGTAAAAGTCTTCTACATCAAGTCAGTAGTGAATGAAAATAACAAAATTGATTTAAGTAAAAGTAATATCTGGGAGGACGCCATTAAGGTGTTACATTTTCAATAAACTATACATGATAGATGTGTTCTTATGAAGAGTTCCAAAATCGTAACAATACCTAGTTTGATAAAATGTACAGTACTTACCAAGTTACGAAAGCTATGTTTTGAAGTGTAATAGTACAGGTGTTTGAAATAAAGTTACGGAGGGCAGATAAGTCGTTAAAAATAATAATAGTATTTCATGCCCCACACTCGTTTGTATTGAGTTAGTAGTTTTCTCGCGTCCAATATTGCGGCAGTCGGCAGTCGGCAGTCGGCAGTACGGCTCGGCGCGGCGGGCGTACGCCAATAAACAAGGCTACCAAGTACTGAGAGGAATGGAGTGTAGCGCGAGTCGCTCAGGGCCCAGTAATGATATCATTAACACTTATTTGTAACGGCCAGTGGAAGCCGCCGATAGCAGCGCGGTCCTTAATTGCATTTTCAATTCGCCACTTATTTATTGCTCTTCTCGACGCGTTAGATGTTAGATCTCCCTTCAGCTCCTAACAGCTCACTGGGCGTTTAACGACAGTCTGGCCTGGAACTAAATTCCAATGTTCATATTATATTACGCGTTTATTCCTTCGCGCAGTCATCAGCACGGACTCAAAACACTCTGGCACCTAGTAATTAGTGTCCTGCAAGAGGGCATTTAAGAATGGAAACAACTGACTATATTATGAAGACACGAGATCACGGTGATACTGTCGCGAAGTTATTCCGATGTTAATTTTTATGAGCGATTTTAACCGCGGATAAAAAGCCTATGGCCGCAATCACGAAACAAAGAGTGAGTGCATCGCGAGCCGAGAAAGGTCGCCCCGCGGAGGAATGCTCGGTACAGTGTTAAAACGGGAGGCGTGGTGCGCATGTGTGCAATTAATTAGCCAACTGAGTGCGCCTCGGCTAATGAGGGCCCAACTACTGCCGCTTACTCCTATACTACAGGTGGACGCTGAGCTATATTAGTACTGTACCCAAAACACAAGACACCGCTTTTGAATTAACGAAAGAAGTCATAAAACCTTTTACTGCCAATAAAATGGTTTTTAAGTTTTCAATTATCCGACGTAAATTCAATCGCTAATGATCGACACGACTCTATACTCCTGCCTTGATAAGCGACGCATAGCGAAGGCCGTGTGAACATTATTGAAGAGCGCTACAACTTGTCATATCTCGGGAGGCTTCATAAATAACATAAAAATATACAAGCGCGAATATTTGGATCCTATTTAGGGCATCGCTTCAGTAGTAAGGGTAATGTCGCCATCATCATTAACGCTGTACGGTGCAATGAATCAATACACACTGTCATACATGTAGTTAGCTATCAAGTAAGAATACTCGGCAACGTGTTTATTATGCATTGCCCGCGCTGTGCTCTACGAAGGAGAGTTTTAATTGCGATATGAATTTATTGCGTGCGCTGAATTATTATAATACGGGAGAAAAAAAAGCACGAGGAAGAAAGCTATTAATACCGGACTATTGAAGTAATCGTGGCACGTAACTTTGTGTTCAAGAATTAAGTGAATGAATCCCGACTCTATACTTGTATTACATACACGGTCATATTTGGAATGTATAAATGGTGGTAAGCACTGCGTGTTGTATAAAAATTAAAATAATACACGCATTTAAATGTGTCGAGATTAAAGCGCTGACGTTTTTGACACAGAAATCTAAGTTTAATTTGTCCATGTTTCGTGGCACATGTGTTAGTGCTCGGTACTAGGACTAAGGTACAGAATTTGTATCGTACACACGAGCGGCCTAACAAAAGGATCTTTGTGCTTTTTACGTTCTCTTATTTTTCTCATCGTCTGCATGCTCCACGCTGGCATGTGCAATGGCATCTCGCGTGATGACTGACTTCCAACAATGCAAGTGTAAAAGGAACCACGTTTAGATGGAAGATTCAAATATTGAAGTGATGACACGCATCCAGTCAATACAAAATGAAAAAATATCAGGGTTTTACAATACTCCTAGTTTAAGGGATTTTTTTTAATACGTGGTCTTGACTTTGAGACTCATTTTTTATTGCAAGTAAAATAAAAGTGATAAGATTATTATTTAAGTAGGTGAATACTAAATACTACTACAGCGACATACATACTTTCTCTTATTCGCACCAACCAAAGGTGCGCCAAGTGCAGTGAATCCTGTTGACGGTTAGATGATTAGCCTTACGCTTTAGCGCGAGTCCAAGATATCAAATGAAATGATAAATTTTCTGTGCAAATTTGAAAAAATTCTGAGATACCGATGTTACGATACAAAATTGTTAAGTACAAGAGATTACATGCAAATTTTGTGTCATTTAACACAAAATTATTAGATACTGTCATCTTACATAATGTATAATGATTCAATTAAATCTTAGGGGTAGTTGCACACAGTGTTGATTATAGATACCTACAAATGTAAAGAATAATAACTGAATTAAACAACGCAACGTGTATGGATGCATTTATAACAGTGCAGTGCATTTGCGTGCAGGACACCAATCAGGGGTCCACATAACGAACTAACACAATATAAATACCTAGTTTCTGTTATGAATATGAAGCAGGGAATCGCAGTGACGTTTATTTGCATATTTTCAACATTAATGCAGCCGGATCGTTGATCCTACGCATGGATGTGAGTATATTTATGTATATATATATATATTAAGTATGTAGATACATGTGGATTCTACTTACATTAATAAATTTACGAGTTTAACAAAATACCAACTTTTCTGGTTAACCTAGGGAACATACAGATTTTAAAAAATTATGTCAAATGAATCTGATCTAGATACGATAGAAAATAAACTCAACTTTTAGACCTCTAGATAAATTTTATTTTATGACAAGTATGTAAAAGATAACGAACACGAATTTAAGCGTTAGAAAATTGTGCTAATTAATTCAAAACATTTCGTAATATTTTATTCATTAATTTTATCTGTTGACTGCTTAAAATCAAATTTAGTAAATAATTAAATTTCAGAATGGAATTCTTACTTTTAGGGAGCAGTGATGATTACGCTTCGTAAAATGTAGTAAAAATATAATCTACTGTATTAATAAATTTAAGCAGACTCAGCCACGTCCAATGGCCATAATAAGAAGGTATGTCCGTACAGTAAGCAAGCACATTTTCATCAAAACCCCTTATTTCGGTCGCTAAAACTGCGTTAAAATAATAATTTATTACAAGTCAGAAGATAACACGAAGGCAGATGCCCACGAGAAGGAGTCTAGTACCGCATTACCTGCCAACCCAAACAAAAAGGTCATCGCAATACATACAGCATCCCTACAGATCGCATTGTGTACGGTGTTACATACATTAAGGGTACACGGTACACGAAGCCTCACATACCTTCACACACTGGGTAGAGGTATCTACCAGGGTTGTCAAAACGCTCGAGATATTTATTAATCGCCCTTTTTAGGCGACTGAGTCGTTAAATTCGGCGGAATTTCAAAGGTAATTCAGAAAATAAAATACGTAATTACCCGTAACGCTACCGGTTTTCGTGGTGATTTCAAATATTTCTGATCTTTTTTTCAGGGTTAATGCCACAAAATGGCATTTATTTACTTACATATTCCCTAAATAGAAATACAGGAATGTGTGAAATTCACTAGCTGGACGGTTTTTGGATTATTTATAGAAAAAACACCAATCAAAAGATCAATTGCTTTTTTATTTAATTTTTAAGTTCCTAGCTCGATAATAAACCACATCATAAAGAAATAAGTCTCCAAAATATTTAAGATTTTGTGAAGCTTTCAAAATCTCCGAGATTCAAGAATTTTACATAATATTGATTTTTTCTTGATAAAACAGTTTTAAAATTCTGATTTTCTTTTGAAAACATTACACCAATATTCAAACTTAGGGTACTCAAATATATTTTTATTTCCTGGTATTATCATGATGTTAGGAATTTGGACAATTTATTTATAATGTTTTTTTTTTACCTGACAACCCTGCGCAAAAATGATTCAACAGGAACGATGGGGACCAACCCTCCCCTAACGGAGGGTTTAAATTTGCTTACTTATTCATTATTTAAACCTTTTAAATGTTTACGTTCACTTTATGTACGCACCAATACACGCATGTGCACTGCCGGCTGCGGCTGATCGGGACTTGTAATGTAAAATTCATTCACAATCATTGTAAGCCATTTCAGCCCCTGTGTTTCAAGTAATAAGGGTTAGACTCGCTTATCGCGCTGGAAGTTTTAAGGTCGGGTTTTCTATGTCGTTGGCAAAATAGAGCCGGGATTGTTTAGAATTTAGGATTTTGCGGCGAGTGAACAGTTTTTGACTCTGGTGATTGTTGGTTTAGTTAAGTTTTCGATTTAGAATTTTGCGGCGATTGTGAACACATCACTTTTTGACTCTCGGACAATTGTTTCCAAAATGCTCTTTAAATAACACTTAAAATTTCAATGGTGAATTGTAACACAAATGGTTTAATTTTTTTGAGTTAAGTTTTCGATCGCTGGGAGCGATAAAGAGGAGATGTGGGGAGCGCGTTGCATATGCTTCAAATTGATTGCTAATTATCACATCACTATTTTCCAATTACTGTGAAGGGGTCGGACAATTGTTTCCAAATGCTCTTTAAATAACACTTAAAATTTTCAATGAACAACTATCAAATAATATTGGAACATAGGTAGGTTGTACACTATCGCGAGGGCCCATTTACAATATTTGTTAATTAAAAGTGTCAGATGTCAATAGGTACTTTATTTGTTTTAGGCTCTGTAGCTGCAAGATGACCTGGATTCTTGACTCTATTTGCTATCAGTAGAATTAGTATTTCATTAGTATCGCGTTTTTAGTAAAATTGTTTGAATTTAATTTGTACGTGGGTGAAGCTGAAATTCCAACAGTCCATGCGCTTTGTAGCTGCAAGACGAATTGGGGTTCAGTACTTCACCTACGTATAGATTTAGATCATTTCTTAGATAATCGTTCTCAGATCCTTTATTCATAAATTGGGAATGGAATAAACTAAGAATATCGAATGTACAGCGCCCTTGAGGTGATTCTCACACAAAAATGGCGCTTAATAAATCATCCATAATAATAATAATAAAAATTTATGAAATTTGCGTGGTTATTTTATTTATATTATAATTTCAAAAAATGGTTTTCCATGTATGTAAGTAGGATTTATTTTAATTTATATTGGTGGGGTACAAAGGTTTTATATGTTTTTCATTAAATATAAATCCATATAGCAATTTTTCAACGTGCAATTGCTACAAAGATAATGATCATCAAATATTAATTTTCATCAGCTGATCGCTTTTTAATTCCAAGCTACATTTGATTATTTATCAAAATATTTATGTACAAGGAATTATATTTTTTCCATCTCCCTCTTTATCAATGACTCACCGATAGCAAATTTATGAATGTAATTTCCAATAAAATTACTAAAAATATAATCACGATGATTACATCTTTTTCGTAAATACGTGAGATAACAAAAAGTAGAAGGTACATAATAAATTATAAATTATTCAGTAATTTACTGAACGAGCAACAATATACTCAATACAGGAAATGAACAAAAATTATTAAGTCAACTGCACTGCGAATACCAACGTATCTACATGTGATATAGCTATAGCAGTTGTGGCGCGTAAATGACGTCAATCATTGAAATCTCATAATAATTTACCTATCGTCGTCATATACACTCCAAAATGTGATAAATCTACATGTAGAATGTAGATACGTCAGTGAGCTTGGTGCTGGTATTTAAATTTAACACTAAAATGGTGCCTTGTAAGTTTAACTGCTTTTTAAATTCAAATGTTCGTATAAAAAAATAACAATACGCATAGTAAGGGCGATAGCGTCAAATATATTGCTTATGTTTTTGTGCTATGAAAGTGAGTAAAGAAAATAAATTAAATAATATTACAGCAACTAGCCTACGATATTAGTTAACAAAACAAATTGTGTGGGTACAAGGAAATGGTTTAAGTATGTTATTACACAATATTAATTTGTAAAATAATTTCATAAGGAAAGGCTGCCGTTAATGAGTAGGTACAAGAATTAGCGTCGATAAGAGTTAAGAATATTTTTTTTGTACCGATGACCTGTCAGATAACAACGCACTTGTCATGTCGGTACCTACGGTAACTGATCCTAAAACCGGACTTTTTTAAAAGAAAAACAAACTATTATATCAAGTGGCCACTTAACCCAGCCAATGACAGGTTATAAGCCCTGTTAACGCCTAGATAACCCACATTCGTTTCCAGAGTTTCTCTGTCTCTGTTGGGATATCAATAATATATGTATATTATTTTCCTATTTTAAAAAAAGACCAAATACCTCACTTTAACTCAACGTAACATTTTCACTACTTTTTGTAATAGTAGTAACCTGTTTAGTATTGTATACTTGCTAATTTGCAAAGGGATTTTAGTAAGCTTGAAAATCTGCTACAATAAACTTAATTAGAACAAAATTTAAAAAACCGATTAGTAAATGTAGGGTGAATGCTATAGCTATTGGACACTTTAGAAAAATATTTTACAAAACAAAGTATTGTAGGAACTGTTAACTTAATTATAACATTAAAGGTAGTTTTTTGGAGAAATTTAAAGGCCTTTTATAAAACCTAATCGAAATTCGTAAAACACTTATACAATTTTTTTTAAAGCGTGTACTATACAGTAATTGGACACATTCTCGTTTTCTCCTGCATTATAGGCTGTTTTTTAATTTATCAAAGAAATATTGACAGATACTGATAGATTCAAGCCTTCCACGTAGTTTATGCACGGTTCAAAGCTTGAAAAAGTTCAGAGTTTTAAATAAAAAAAATTAACTAGTGTCAAGGGCTATCAAGATCAATTTTTTTCACAAGTTTAAGATTCGTCGTCAAATAAACATTGTCATTTTCAAATTTTGTCATTGAAATAAAACAAAAGTATGAATGCATTTATCTTAAGAAAGAACTCACTAAAAATTTACATATTTCAGGTAGAAGCAAGTTCTTTGAGTACCTACGCTTGTTTTTGAAAATTGAATCTAGGGTGTCCAATTATTATGGCATGTTTAATTACTATAGCACCCACCCTATATATTTTTAATTTTAAACTTAGTTGTGACACGATATTCGGAATGAATAATCTGTATTCAACTGTTTAACATAGCGATCTATTTACATGTTTTGTACTGGTAATTCCGTAGATAGCAATTTATTAATTCTTCAAGGAAAGATAAAAATAAATTCTTGTTTATAAGTAGATACTTATCTACAAAAATATTTAATTAAAGAAGATCGCGTATAACCTCGGTGATTACCTATAATAATGTAGCTATTTACTAATATCACGTCATTCTTTTTGACTCAATGCGGACTGTAAAAAAAATTGTACCCATCTTAAAGTAAAAACGGACAAGTTATGTAAGCAAAGCTGGTTTATAAAACCAACAGAATTTTCTTGTTTTAATTAAAAAAAATAATCTAATGACACTGTAGCCATTTGCAACATTTATTTGTTTTATAAAATATGAGTTAATATTGTTCTTATTTTGTAAAGAATGTTATTGATTCAGTCTGTTTAGTGTTAAGTTAGAATGGATTGTGTGAGACCAGAACGTTGCAGCAAATATTTGTTGGTAATTTTTGATCAATTTTCTTACTTGTTTTTTAAACAAAAGCACCGCTACTGTGGCGAGTAATTTACTTAGCGTGTAACCGAACATTCCGATCGAATGACCTAAACCACTGACAGAATAAACTACGAAGACCGAAGCTATAAACACTTGCACGTTATTTAAACTCGAGCAGAATTCATCAAATCGGCAAGTAATATGCTGCAAAAAGAATTGGGAAAACGTTTTTTATCAAAACTAAAAGATGAGCTTTAGAGTTTTGTACGTATATATTAAATGAAACCTACTTACATATTTACATTTTTGTTTTAATAATAAACATTATTAAGGTAAAATACAGATTTTTCATTTTCTTATTTATATTTCCTCTTCATTAAAAAAATTAAATATTTGAAATTATTTTCTCTAAATTTCTATTGAATTTCATCTCTAAAACTTTGTTTTAGTTTTTTTAGTAATATGTGGATAATTACGACTAGTCAGCTTATAACCTATTCAACTTGAGGTTTTTAATAAACCTTGATACCTACCGATATTTTCAAACTATTAGTCAACAACATATTAGTTAATTATAACAAATACACCAAGCCTCCCAGTTTCGTTGGATAAACAAGCAATGAGACGACGATAGGTGAGTACTGAGTACTTATATGAATCTTGTGTGCATAGTGTGTAACTATGTTTAAATAGCATAATACCTACACAAGCACCTACGAATACTACCATACGTTATCTTTATTACATTTTCGTATATCAGCACCCGGTATTACGTTGATAGGAACAAATACAAAAATATTTATTTGATTCGTAATAAAAGTGCATAATCTTGAGATAAAAAGAGAGCAATGAAAGAAAAAAAACCGTGCGTACATGGAACGCTGAACGCTTTTAAAATGAAATATTCATCATGATACGCTATACAATCCGCTCGTTAAAATTTCACCCTGTATATCCGACCGCGAGGCATAACAGCGTAAGTTTGATTTAAACTTAGTTTTTAAAAAAACAAAAAAAAAATTACACCGATTTTTTTCTGTACTTATCTACCTTGATGTAGCGAACTATTAACTACTTTTTCCTATGCGCCAACTACAGTGCCCTATGCACCAAGCTCCAAGTACAGTGAATCTTCATTTTTTGTTGCATGAAGGCAAGACGATTAGTCTTACGCTTCAGCGCCAGTATAAAGTACTGTGGCGGAAGAAATGACGTCACGCGGGCGACGCGGGACGAACAAACGAGCCGAACTACACCGAACACGCTCGGACAATAGCTGAGAGATATTTTGTCCTTCTGCGTGACGACACGTCACTTTTGCGCAGGTTTCTTGCCGCCAAATTGTGGGGCAAACTAAATTCATTTTTCATTTCCATTATTTATTTCAATCGTAGTTTAATTAGTGTATTATTGTATTTTCTTCTCGTTAAATTCTGTGTAATAAATGTGCACTGTAAAACTGTAAGTACTCTTTCATTTCTCTCTCCACATAAAGCCATAACCGCCAGGGTAACTAATTCTGGTATACCTACCACAGTACTATTAACACTAATTAATAACAACATTTTTTTTTTTACCTGTTTGCTGAAAACGGCTATGTCCTCGTTGAAGGACCGGAGGAGCAGACGTCTCCTCCCGCCACCCCGGGGTCACGTGGGGTGCACGTGGCCAGCTCGCACTTCTCGAAGATCAGCGCGAGGAGGGGAAACAGAGGGTGGCTGTAAAAAGCGCAACGGTAAGACATTCAAAATAAACTCTATTAAATCAAGATTTCTGGGTACCTACAGATCGTCAAAATATCGAGGATCGGATAAATATCTTTTTTTACCACTAACGCGTCACAGCTGCGATACATGATGTAGATATTTTGATGATCTGTGCCCTGGCCCAAACTATAATGTTTGATGGACCAGATTGTATACAGGGTGGCCAGTTACTTGAGGTACAAGCAAACCTAGAGGTAGAACGCCTCAAGGGCTACAATATGAGGGAAAAACATGTGTAGAAAAATGTGACTGTTTGGCAGTTTTTTTTTTGTTTTTGCAATATTTTGTACATACCTATATTGTTGATTGTTGAATATCCTATATTGTTGATTGTTGACCAAATTTGTTCCTACGTATTATCCATCTGAATGAGGCTCAATAATATTAATCCTCCTTGATAAAATTAATGCGGGTAATGTACATATCACAAAGCAATCACAGTATCTTTGGTCCATTAGAATGAAGTAAATTTTCATAATTTTCGAATCTTGATTTTTTCCTTTTTTCATATTAAAGAAAGAACAAACTAATGTAGATAAATTTATAATATTTTTTGTTGATGGATTCGGCATTCACTTTGTAACACTTCATAATTAATTATGATTAAATAAAACGATGTTATGTGTTACAATTGGTTTATTCTATAGAAACCAAACCAGGTAGTGTAGGTTAATTATATTTCTATAGAATAAAACACATAACATCGTTTTATTTAATCATAATTTATAATAATATTTTATCTATTGTAGAGAAACAGTAACATGTTTAGTCCTGTAAACGTAGAAACTCTGAGCAAAATCAAAATTGAAACAACTGTTTTAAGAATGAATATAGAGCTTTTGTTCATTCATTGTGTTAAAACATGCAATGTGCAAAAAGGTCTTTGGAACCATCGAAAAAGAATTCAGTTAAAGGGGCGTTTCCATAAAATTTTTCTAAAAAATTTCGTAACACCACTTATTATCAAATTCCACCATCTAAAGACTCCAGCACTTAGGCCAATACACTCACATTTTAAACAGTAGTATTTTTCAAGTATGGAATGCCACTTCTCTGAAATTCTTTTTCGTAGTTAGAACTACCAGTTTGTTTTATGTGCATTTTTTATGCTTTCTTACGAGTAGTAACTATAACATTGAATTTATCCTTTTTATTCCACCTGGAGAAAGAAAACATCCAAAAGCTGAAGTCTTAAAAGGCAATGAATAGTAATAAACTGCCAAGTGTATGCTACCGTTGGCGTTGAATCAAAATGTCATGACAAAATCAAGATTTTAGTATTTTGGTTAGTGTCAGACTTAGTAGCCTCAATTTCAGAAGACCATGATGAAAAAAAGCATACTCCCTATTAAAAAGCCCAGTTATTTAAGGACCCAAGTTTTGAAGAAATACATATTATTTTGATGAATGTTCTTGCTCTCATCAGAAACCATGGTCTTATGGGCTGAACTAGTTTTTTGTTGCAGTGGTGTCAGAAGCTTCAAAAGCCCTGATCTCCACTATAGAGTCTAATCCATGGCGGGGTAAGGATTTTATGCTCCTGATGTCACTTCGACCTGTTGAGATTTATTGTGACATCCACCATATAATGGATGATTTGGAATAGTCATTTTGATTTTGCTCCAAGTCTCTCCGCCCGCTTGGTCCGAAGCATTACCCGGCGTGGACTCACCCGTATATCGCGTCCTTGTCCCTCTTGTGCACGTGTGGCTCTGCTGCCATGACGTGGTTGGGCACTGGCGACACGTGGTTGGAGGGGGCGTAGTGCATGGCGGCCGCCGGGTGCGGCACGTGCGGCACGTGGTGCGCGCCCAGCGGCATGGACGCCGCACGGTGCGGCTCGTACATGCCGCCCGGCCCGCCCTCCATGTAGCCGCCGTGCAGGCCGTCATCGTACTGCAAGGAGAAACCATCGTCAGTTATAGCGGAGCAAAGCATCACCAGCAGACATCTTCACACCACCAACACGACAATCTTAACAATCACAGGCTTCTGGTAAGATGAGCACATGAAAGAAGATTCTACGATAGTTTTCTTTAAAATCACCAAGAAACACACATACACATAACATTGCATTCAGCCAGCAGAATCACTATATCAAACG
The DNA here is from genome assembly GCA_022494985.1 of Micrasema minimum. Classification (NCBI taxonomy): domain Eukaryota; kingdom Metazoa; phylum Arthropoda; class Insecta; order Trichoptera; family Brachycentridae; genus Micrasema; species Micrasema minimum. Next base: position 66,025 of record JAGVSP010000943.1, read on the forward strand.
ACAGCATACAAAGGCTCAGTACAAGTCCCAAGCATTCCGCAAGATGGAAACCAACAGCTGGATAATGCGACAGCCAGCAATACTACCACCAAAAACTAGATCATATTATATTAGAGCCATCCAAGGATCAGCAGGAAACATAAACACAACAATACATTAACAAGGAGCCAGCAATATGAACACAAATAACTAAATCACACGACAGCAATCCAAAGGATCAGTAAACAAACACCAATACAATAGAGCAACCACAAACGTACAGCAAAATACAACAACTAGATTTTACAACAATGCAAAGTTTAGCCAGAAACACACCAACTCAACACAATTCCAGCAAGGTAAGTACCAACACCTAAATAATACGATAGCCATTCAAAAGATCACCAAATACACTACTACTTAATAAGTATCTAGAAAAATCAGCTTCTATCGTACGAACATCCAAAAATCATAAAAAAACACTCAATAATACGGAGGAGTCACAAGCATCCGATAAGATTAGTACCAACAAATTGGATCAATACGGCAGCTATCCAAGGATCAGCGAAAAACATACAAGCTATCAAATGGATTCTCAAGCAACCAGTAAAACATGAACTACAACCACTAAGCAACATGATACAGGTCGTTTAAACAGCATTCAAGTAACAATGAGAAATCTCAACAGAGACAGAACTGGAAACGAATGTGGGCGTTTCAGTCAGCTGGGTTAAAATGTAACAAATTCCCATCACCATGTATAAATTTTTGAAACAATGAATTCACAAGTAATCAGCAAGACAAACCAAAATGTCACACGTCTAGCAGTAAATCAAATCAGTAAGCGACACACACGGTGAATAGAGTTATAGGAAACCTAGAGAAAATTAGATGAACTACAACCACTAAGAACACATATTTTGATACAGGTACGAGTATTCAAACAGTATTTGTATTCTTTCAAAATGTTGTTAAAAAATAATATACAATTCATGAAAAATACTACATTTAAAAATATCAAATTAAAATATTTTAAAAATATCGATTCATACAAAAAAGCAAAAAAAGAGTCAGTTTGTCAAGAATGTCCCCAAGTGTCAGTCAGATTTGATATGTTATCGACATTGCATTATAAATATTGAATGTTCCGGTTTGTTTTGAAGATTTTCACTACACTAATAAGCGAATTAATCACCTCGGATGCAAATGCAGTAAGAGCGACCAGCGCTATAATACAAAATTATTTATAATGCCATAAATTGAAAAGTAAGATGGTAATATTCACCCAACACCTTAGCGTTCCTACGCAATTAAATCTACTCAGCGAGATTTACATACAGAACATAAATCTAAGGTTCACACAATCTTGCTGTCACAAATTAACATATTATGTACCTATAGTAGGTACCTATGAAAAGTCGCGGATAGATTAACAGATAATAATTATCCATATTACCTAAGTATGAACGAAAATAAAATAATTGTATTGGAATATTTTGACCATGTCCAAATACTTGCACATAAAATTTGGACCTTTTACGAATGATCTTGATGGATGCTACGTAAATCCGCGCTTTAAAAATCTCTATGCTAAATTTGCTGTTTTTAAAAATCAGGCTACCTAGGTCAGTTATGACACATTGAGCGTATAAATGTATCGGAAACATGTTGGAATAAATAACTTAATGTATTGCTATCCTCATGAGACGTCATATAACTTGATAATAAGGATAACATTAGCTTTTTATTTAAGATGGTTTTATAAAAATACCAGGTATCTGTATTTACTTATTACCCCTATCGTTTTAACACCAAGAATTTTTTTTTATTGAACATCTACTCAAGGAAAAGATAATGAAAATAACCCCTTTCTTTGAGACAGCAATTAAAATCATTAAAATTATAATAAATAACATGTTTACTAATTCTTTTTTACATTTTTAAAAGTACAGAAATTAGAACTCAGTAATTATATTTCCATCATACTTAAAATTACCTGCCTTTATACTTATGCTTCAAAAACGGAATACCTACACAAATATTAATTATTAAGCATATTGAAAATTACCTGGCCAACAATGATAATAAACTTAATAATTATTTCTCTTCTCAAAGTAGGTTACTAAATATATCAATTATAAACAATTCGCTGTTAAAATATTTTAAATAAATAATGGAAATAAACAATTAAAGGGTAACTATTATTTTGTAATTAAGAATACCCACATCATTTAAGTGACATTCATTCCATGATGTTTTTTAACGGCCTCCATAATAATTTTACCGGAAAAAGTTAAATACAGCTTATTATTAAAACTGTTCTAACAGCTACAAGATATGAATGCAGATCTAAAACTACATAAATAATCAAGTCCTAAAATTTAGTTAGTATTTTCTAAAACACGGCCTAAGTATGTAGTTTTTAATCGTGTAAATCTAAATGCAGAGGGTATAATATAAATTTTATAAAAAATACATACGTGCTTGTAAAACTTTTTTATATTTCGTGATACCTTTTTACCTACTTAAGCTACAGTATTATTCACACACATAAGCTTGATATAGATCAGTTAAAATACAAATTTACAAAGGTTTGTAAGTGCTTTAAAGCTGCATAGATTTGGTTATATAGATGGAGTCTAAGCGTTTTTAAATCTTGCCTCATTCTACCAATGGATAGAACTTTATCCCACGGCCTAGCTAGAAAACGTTCACCAAAATATAATTTTTGTCTTAAGTACCGAAATAAAAAAATAAACATGTGCGGTACGCAAATGTGGAATATAAATCATACCCAGCTGAGAATTCATTCCCGTCAGATAAATAATAGCCGCCATTATGTACACAATAAAGGAGAAGTAACTTTGTTAGATTCTTGCATAACGTTCTCCATCTTGTCTGCATAATAATATCTTACAGGGGGCCAATTATCATTTGAGGTGTTAAAAATATACTAATACTTATGTTAATTTAACGCCAACTGGCTGAGGCGGTTTCTATGGCTGCGGACAAAATGGCCGATTGTTCACTGTTTACGTGATTCAATAAATTCTTCTCGGGTACCTACTCTAATAAACCGCCCGCGCCCCTATTGGCAATCACGATATTTATTTATTTATTTCTGGATGATTTATAAAGCGCTATTTTTGCGAGAAATCGCCTCAAGAGCGCTATATAATAAAGAGGCTAGATCACAACACGTCTTGCAGAGCTACAAAGCGCATGGACTGTTGGGATTTTTTCCTAGCCTCCTACAGTTTGCAGTTAGTATGAAGTGAGCTTGAAACATCACGGGGATTAGAAATTCTAAAGTTATTTTTGTGCGATTGACTATGGTATTAGTCACTAATGGCCCCCAAAACTATGGATATAAAATTTAAATTTTATGATTACTTAGAACTATTCAAAAATATGATTTGGTAGATAAGTACCTACTGTACACATGTATTATGCTGTAGTATTCCCCATTCTCAAGAAGAATTGGTATAAATAATAATAAAATGCCAGTGCTTTGGAGTCGTTCTTCTATAATATTATTTAATAAAAAGAAACCCCATTACATTGTATCAGGTGTACACAGAACGGCCTTCAGAGGTGTACACTAAATACCTCAGTAAGTAGGCATACCTTTTAATAATAAGGCTAATAATATTATAATAACAAGTGTTAATAATATTACTGATGGTAGTAATAATGTTAAGATATTTTTTTCACAAAATTTCAGTTATTCCTTTTGTTTTATGAATGATTGGGTTAGGTAAGGTTAGGTAAAAGAAGGAACTGACATAGCGTTTTAGCTAGCAAATAAAAATACCAAGTAAATATAGGTACCAATGATGTAAATCTCCTAGATTTCAATCACCCGCTTTCATCGAACCACTTGGAGTCTACCTTCAAGCACTTTTAAAAGGATGACGGCTTTTAAAAAAGTTATAACAAAACCACCACGCCATCAATTTCGATGATGTGGCAATTTTGGGCTGTTAAAAAAACGGGCCACAATAAATCGATATCTTAGTGGGCACCTCCTGCCTCCTGCCCTTCCTCCGCTCCTGGTACTCGGAATGTAAACACATCTGACGATTATTATATCTTCAATCTCCAAATACCCTTTATTATCTCGGCCCATGGCGGACTTACTGTTATTATGGAAGACCAGGCGCGAAAGTAGGCGGGACGATATTTTTTACCGCGTAAAATAGGAAAAAAAAAAACAATATAGATACTAGTCCTAATACTAGCTCACCGTTTGCAATAGGGACACTGTATTTTAAACCCACAATATTAGAAGAATAATTATATTTTACTTATACATATTGCACTAGTCGTTTTTAATACTTTTAAAAAAGTTTATTAACTTTACAGACTGGCTGGGTATAACTACTTAGATCACATTCTGGGATAGTCGATAATAACTGTTTTTTTAGGTACCTACTAAACAGAAAAAAACTTTTGTTTATGAAAACAGGATGAAAAATTAATTGTAACTGTTTTTGTTTAAAATCCGTTATCGATATCAGAATGTGCTCAAAATTCCATTCCTAATATGCATCGATGATGTACAAAATCCGTTATAAATTACAAAAAATAATATTAACATCCTTAGGTATGGAAATTTATAGTCTGAATACGTTTAGTTGAAATAACAGTGTTATGCTCATTTTTATTTTATTTTAGTTGAATACTAAAATACCTACACAATATTATGTATTATAATAACATTGTCTTTCAATGGGTGGGCATTCAATATGAGAAATTATTTGATATTTATGAAAATTTTTGCCACTAGGACCAAAGATAATTTCAACATTTACAAATGCGGATTTTAAAATATTATTTGAGCAGAGTGTAAATATTATTTTTTTTACACTATGATAAATCAAAAAATTTTTTTTTTGACAATTATTTCTTTTGCACAAAATCAAATTTAAGGTTTACCTACAAAATGTTCTCATTTTTATCACGAAGAAATTGTTTTCAAATTCATTGTTCTTTTTTAAATTGGTTCATGTTGCGTTATCGATGGTAAGTAACTACGTTAGAGTACCCAATACAATGTGCTGGGTTCGATTTTCGACATGGCTAGCCTAAATAATTAATTTTACTTTTGTGTACCTAGCTATAAACAAAAGGGGTTAAAAAAAGAAAATTCTTCCGTTTTAATATGAACATTTACTTTATTTAATTAAGCACATTATTTTATTTTATGCAACTCGTGCACCCACCACAAAATGTCGTTGTCGCCATGACGGGCATTTTACAGAAATGCAGACATACATAATATAATAATGAACACAATTTGCATTCCTGATTATCTTTAAATTAAAATATTTGATTAGTTAAGATGGACGACGATAAAAATACACGTCGCATTATTTTAAAACATTTATTCTTGTTCTTAGTTAGTTATTACTGTATGTAATTAAGAGGAGAGTGCCTCTAAAAAAAACCAATATTTTTAAAGCAAAAACATTATAATATATTGTAGGTATTCTTGATAATACCCGCACCTCACTAAAAATAGATTGTTGTAGGTATTCTTGATACTACCTACACCTCACAAAAAAAGTAGGTACCTGTTGTAAAAAATATCTGAATGTTATTTTAATTTATTTAATTTTTAAAACGCCTTTTTATGACGGGATTTTACATAAATGATTATATAAATGCTGCGGCTCCAATTTTAAAATAAGTAGCTACTTAGATAACTTAATAATATTTTTTACAAATCATTAACAACTCAGAATTCAGAATATTTAAAAACATGGAGCCACAGTAATAACACGTAGATATCTTTAAGTTCGCTTGAAAAATTAATTATTCTGTTTTTATTAGTTGTTAGTGCCTATTCAGATTTCAGAATTTAGTAATAAACGTCTACGCCGCAACATCAACAATTTTTTTTCCCTAAATATGAAGTGTCTATCATTCCTACATTTCAAAAACCCTTTTTACTTATTGAAAAAGGCCTTTTCAATAGCTATTTCTAACAAAGGATTAAATATATTTTGTTGACAATTGATTTATTATATATTAATTTATTAAATAATTGATAATAATTTATTGGGACCTTCGAGCGTGATTGGGTTCTTAACCAAAGTATAAAAAGATCCGGTGACGTCACATTAATCAAGAAACAGGGTCCGGTTTATAATGTGTCGTTAACACAACGTGGTTCATTTATTTTAATTTTTAAAAAATCAATTACGATTGTACACTACCTCGATAATCAAAAATATAATTTGTATAATATACAGATACCTAATAGTACAATATCAAATTTTTTAAATTGAATATATAACAAGTAGAAACGAGATGATTAAAATTTACATGCAAATTATTATCTTCATAAAAATGTACTAACTACGTATATATATTTTTTTTATTCAGTATTTACTTGAAAAAGTTTTCTTGCTTTTAATTTGAGTGCGAAAACTAAAAACTTGCTTTTTTGTGTGGTAGTAAAAATAGCATAAATCATGCATTAAATAGTATAAAAAAAAAAAACAACGTTTATACCTAGCATTTTTTATTGTTATTAATTTGTTATCAATTTAAACGATTTATTTCATACAGATAGGTTTATATTTACAAAAAAAAAAAGTAATATAAAAAGATTTAATAAGATAAGTACAGATAACGTTGGTATATTATTTACTAGTTTGATAATAATAAACAACCATCGTATGTGATTCTGAAATGAGATGATTAAACAGATTATAAATATGTATATATTAAATATTAAAAATATTATTTACCATTGATACTTTCAAAGTATGAGGTACCTAGTGATTTTACGCAAGAAAAATTCATGTAGGTAATTAATCCAACATTAAATGGTATGGCATTTTATCAATTTAATGTTAGGAAATAGGTATTCTTAGATGCTAAAACATGTATTTTTTAATATTGGATAAAATTATAATCACCTGATATTGGTAAGTGTATTTTCCTATTTAAATACATAGATAGATCATACATGGATAATTTACATGTAAATATAGGTAATTGGATACATTTTAATTATCTGTTGGTGATTTATAAAGTTCCCTATTTAAGTTTTGCTGCAGGGAAAGCTTTTCGAGTAGGACATATCTCTTGAGTAGGACAACTCATAAACTTGTAATTAACCTCCTAATTACCTCAGACTATCATCATTAGCCGTACGATTTATATTTAATTGCACATAATGTTCATTGTTGTATGAGTATGCATTAAGTAATTATTACACTATTATGTAGAACCATACATAGGCTTTCACAAGAAAATTATACGATAGGACACGTATTTTTAAAAACGCGTGATTCCCGTAGGTACTAGGAAATACATAAGGGGAGGTGTGAGAAAAGTTTTATCACAAGAAAATATATGTACATAATATTATGTTACTAACGAGATAAATGTAACGGACGCGCGTAGCTAATATTATTAAATGAATACTTCTACATATTTTGAATGCAGTTTATCGGATGCTGCGTACACAAACGGGATGATTTTGGAATCGATTTATGTTTCCGAAGAGCCTTGGTGAGTTTTCAGTTTTGGGGTCATCCGAGGGTGGAGAGAGGGACAGCCGCCATGATTGATGATGACACCAGAGCGGAGCATCGCCCCCGCGAGTACCAGGTCGGCAGGAGACAGCGGGGGTTACATACAACGTACTACGTTCGTACTACAGCTTTTCTTTATTGATCGGTCAGCGCGGTCGATAATCAGCTGAGACGGTCCGTATAATTATGCTCTCCTAGCATCGCGCATTAATTACAAACGTAATTATTTTATCTGTATTCTTTATTTAGATGTACACATTGTATAGATATTATAACGTTGTTGAAATTAGAAATACTAAGAGTATTTCGTATACTATTTTATTCTTTCTCACGGTGATGGTAGATAAAAGGGAAATATCTTACTAATAAATAACGCCAAGTTCAAAATCCGTAGTGACCTATGTAGGTAATTGTATGTATAAATATCAATTAAATTAAATGCAAAGGAACCATTACATAGAAATAATTATCTTAAGTCGATTACTCACGAGTCACGGACTGAACACAATAATATTCTCCCAAAGGTTTCCAGGGGAAACAGCGTAGAGTTAAAATAAAATATGTGTAACATTATCGAGCGATTTAGTATTAAACCACGAACATATTTAATTCGTATGCAAATGTGATTTCATGTAATATTCTTACACTCGAAAAAAACACTACACGCCTTCTTTCGTTAGCGAAAATAAGCATAACTTTTATAATAATATTTTACCGAATCCACATTAATTTGTGAATTGTTCGGTGGTCAAACTGTCACTTGGGCCTAATATTATTACTATTATCAGTCAGCTCGCTAAGGTCTGGTAATTGATTCGGAAGGCTCTTGTCCGCGCACCACGCGTTACTACATCCGTCCTAACTGAACACAAATATGCGGGTGCAATTTCGGAACATTAAAGCTAGATGGATCATTGTTTTGATCAATGGAGGCGAGGTTCTAATAATTCGGATAATTGGTATTGTTTTAGGGATAGAAAAGGATCCATTTGAAGGATAAGCTCGTATCTTATCCTCAAAGTAACCTCGAAAACGAACGGAAAGAGAATAATTTTAATAGGTATGAAACCAATGCCATCTAAACATATTGAAAGTTATTGCAATATACCGGGGGTCATGAAACAAATATTTATTTAGGTGTGATTTTCATAGTAATATTTCATGTTGATCCTTGAACTGGTACTGAATCGTAAGACTGATCATCTTACCTTCATGTAATAAAATGATCAAGATACACTGCACTTGGTGTATTAATGCAGTGTCCTATGCACCATTGGGTGCGGATAAGGAAAAGTAGTAGTAGGTAGTAGCATATAAATCTGTTTTCGTATTATTGATTGGGAAAATTATTATTTTGTAGACCTTATAAAGCACCAAATGAATGTTGGAAGTTAGTAGTATGCCTATGTTAGTAGGTATTTTAATTTGCTTCTAACCGTTTATTTTTAATTTTGTGTTATTTCATTTAATTATGATTATTTTATTACTGTTGAATTTTTCAAGTAATAATATTGTATGTAAGCCGTACCTACCTACATACTTTGTGACACTGAGCTGAAACTGAACTGAAATGGATCACTTTGTATGTATTCAAAATGTCAGAAATTCTTAATTGTTAAATATAATAATGAATCTGTGGTTATTTGATTCTTTGTAAATATGTACCTAGTGTGACACTAATAATTTAACAATAAACTGATTTAAAATCACTTATCAAAAATTCTATAAATTTTCAATTTCAACACAAAAATAAATTAAAATATATTATTTTACAAAGTTTACAATTTCAGGTTAAAAAGCATTGGTAACTTCTAGTTTACAATATTCTATTGGGATTTCTATTCATTTTAGGAAAAAATTTTATAAAACTATTTGCGCGCAAAAAACGCCTCAAGAACGCTGTACATTAAAGACGCTAGATTACAACTCGTCCCGCAGCTACCAAGCGCATAGACTATTCTATGATTTTTGTAATAACACATTAAATTGAATACATAGAGAAGTTACATACATTTGTTTTAAAATTTGGTCCTTTAAGGATAGACCCCAACACAAGTTGAAACTTTAAAGGAAAAAGCGCATGGACGGTTAGGTTAGGTTAGGTAAAAGGCGCATGGACGGTTAGGACTATTAGATATTTTCAAATACAACACATTATAATATTATATATTATATAATACCGCTTGGATTTTAGGTTAAAGAGTGTCTTTAGTTGTAAAGCGCCCTTGAGGTATTTTTTACAAAAATGTCGCTTTATGAGTTAGTCGATTATTATTATTCTTATCAATACACCAACCTAAAATGATGAACCAAAAAATAGTATAGCTTATTAATTTATAGAGGAAATAAAATTAGTAGGTATCTAAATAAAGAAAATGTAGATTTGGTCATACTACACGGCACGTAGTAATGCACATAGTTAGTAGATAGAGGGTAGGTAGGTACATGGTACTAGGGCCAACATTCGACAAACTGACAGTGAATTTGTTTCGAGTCGTAAACTGATTTGATTACTACGAGAGGTATTCGTTACCTGTTTTATAGCCCTCTCGAAGTTAAGTGCCTGCGTGATTGTAATTATTTACAATATAAATATCCTCATCGATTTCATTTGTTAACAGCGGTAGGTATTTTAGAAATATTTCACAAATAACAATTATCGGCTAACTCATAAAACTTCCTCAAAAGTAGCTTTGCAATAATTATAAATAAATAAAATTGTTTAGGTACTCTTTCCCGATCAAAAATGTTTAATTATAAGCAAAATCTTTAAATAATAACGCTATCGCGAAAATAATATTTTTTTCCGCATTTTCTCAAACTCTAAAGCCCACTTTTATCATGAGACAGTTTCTTGTTCAGAAAAACTACACAGTTTCTTGTTCAGAAAAGCTGTGCAGTCTGTCAAACTTCTGTCAAAAGACATCGCGAAAATATGTGTATTTTTGAAACGCGATTGTAAGTTATTATCGTATGTTTGCTCTCAGGAAATTGTATATTTAGCTAATTATGTATAGATGTTATTGTTTTTTTACGTATTTAAAAAGCATACAGTAAACCAATGTCTATTTAAAACGTTTACATAAAAAACATTGACTGTCATGTCAGCTTAAATCTTTAGCACACAGTTTTTCATGCAGTTTTTTTATACGGGACCGTTTTCAGACTACTGTGTAGTATATATAAAGATAGCAAATGAAAATTTGGTATGTAGGTAGGTAGGTAGGTACTACCACAATGTTTCTTTTTTATTATCACTTTTTAATTTTTTAATTCTACAAATGAAACTTTGATATGACACATTTTTGGCAAATAACACACACATTTTTGGCAATTTTTTTATTTATGCAAGTTGTTATCACTGATTTCAGTTACCTGTTTATTGCTTAATTTTATTACACATGCTAATATTTTAACCTTATACAATAGTACGTATTTAGTGCGTTAATAGGAAAAAATTGTTGACAGCAACATAAAAGAAACATTTTCATTTTAAAATCAATTTTTACAGATACAGAAAATCTATTACTAACAGGCATTTTTATTTTGTATAGGTACAAGTAGGTAATTGCCTTACCTAAGTAAATAAACACTGATTTTAAAATGCGTAAATAAATCCAAATATTTCCGGAATAATAATTTAGTACCTAACAAAGTTTTTAGTAGGTATTCGGTAAAAAATCCCAACCGTCCATGCGCTTTGTAGCTAAATAAATGGGTAAATAAATAAATGGGCACTTAAAGCTTTGACATAAAGGCATTACAAAATAATTAAGAACATAACTATTAAGAGCACAAATATTTGAAAACAAGTTTTCTTGCATGTAAATTAACTAATAAATATCTAAACTTCGGTCGAACCTAAAAAATTTCGTTTTCTAAAGGTTTATTATATTATGTTATTCGGCGTACTGTTCAGACTAAATGGCGTATACTGACGAAACTGGAGTCGAGAATAGACGAGAATAACACGGATTATAGAAGAAATGAAACATAACAGCGGAAAAGTTTCCGGAAAATCTTCGTACAAAACCCAATAATTACAATTCTCGCTTACCGACGTGTTTCGTCTCGCTATGAAAACGCTCACGTACTTGCTAAACTCCGAACTTTGATAATATAGTGCTATAATTTCATACATAATGCCATTTCACCATACTAACACGAGTCATTTAACTATGTAACTCCATTACGCGAACAAACTTATCGACGTTTCTTACAAACAAATATACCTAATAAAACCACGCACTTAGATTACATTTTATATTTTAAAATTATATTCGGCATGTTTGATAAAAACTCGGAGTGAAAATAAAGAAAAATGGATCAGTAAATACGTGCCTACTTAGGTACCACGGGAAATGTGATTTACAAATTTTAATACTTTGTTTTTCGAATATCCCATTTAAAATGATTTTTTATGATCTAATCACCGTACTAACACATTTGAATTAATTTTTTTAATAAAAAAAAAACTATATTGTCAGGCGAACCGGCGTGGCGGCGGCGGGCGTAAGCATATAATCATATGATACTACTATCAAAGCACTCTGTTCAAAGTTTGTCGCAACGTTTGCTTACGGAGGAAACAACAAGGAATATAGCATGTACTACAGTTTTATGTATGGGAAATGTGCTTAGGGCTATTTTTTACATTTCTGCCTTCCTTGAAATCAATCAAATAACGTGTTCAAGAGTTTGAGAAAAATTGGAACCAACAATAATACTTTGAATCAAAGAAAATCTGTAAAGGATTCATAGCAAAAATGTTCGTAACCAGATTTTATAATAAAAATATTTGTAGGGAAAATAAACAGTTTTGGCTTTTATTCAATGTTTGTAGATCTTCAAACATTGATTTTAAATTGCAAACGACAAACAACCACTATTTTTTTTCTTTATCTCCAAAATGAGGTTCTAATTTTTATTATTAAATTCCCTAAAAACTACGTTTATACTTTGTTAAATAAATAGGTATGAACTACTACACAGGTAAGTGCTCGTAGGTACGGAAAAGCTTATATTTTTGATTGAATTAATAATTATACATATGGGCCCGCGTGATAAATCCCATAAATGCAAAAATAGTCTAAAAAATATAAAACCTACAGTGAATATTTGAATAAGTTAACATTTGCAGTATTCACAATAAGTAGGTAGTTTTTTTGACCGGGTAGGGTTACACTTGAGAGGAAAAACAAACACCATAAACAATGAACGACGTTTATAGCCCAAACGTTTATGGGATCCGAAATGACGTGTGACGGGTATGACTCGATTACGCAACTTGAAATTAGTGCTCATGAGCAATAAAAAAACATTTTACTATTAAATACTTCATTTTGTCTGTCAGGCTAATGAAGAAAATGAAAACAGTGTGTATATAATATTAGATAAGTATTATAACTAAAATATAACAGTCAAATTTCGTTAGTTTTCACAATCTTCAGAATACATATGATATTTTTCTGGGTTATTCTGCCGTGTTTGTGGGCTCTGTGTTGCCACAGCTCACAAACACGACATAATACCCCAGAAAAACATAATCTGAAAATATGACAACACTGGATTAAATTTTAAGAAATTACTTTCTATGCGGTAGGTAACTTTGTTGATTCATAAATCAAAAACACAACTATCTACTATGAAAATTTTCCGAAATAAAAGATTAATTGAAACATTTCAAATACTTTTTTTTAAAATATTTGTTACAGAGATCAACATAATATAAATAATTATGTTACATAACTTTTAAAATATTTAAAAATACCTAGGTAATGATTCTTTTCAGGAACCAAAACCCTAGATAAAAAAAAAACTCAGAACAAATTATTCAATAAATATTATTTATACCCCAAAAGAGACAGAGAAGCTCTGGGAATGAATATGGATTATCTAGGCGTTTACAGGGCTTATGACCTATCAATAATATTTTATTTTAGCCCAGCATGGGTATAATCCAGTAATTTGACCACAAGTATTTGTACACATTCAAAATGTTGTTATACAATAAATATTCGCTTAGGTATGCATGTATGCAATCACTTTTATTATTATGGATAATTCATGTCGCGCCGTTTTCCTATAATTATCCGTCAAGGGCGCTTCAAAGATTGAATTTAATGAGAAATTTAAAGTAAAGGAAAACTCAATTTTCCTACTTAGAGGACAAAAAAGGACTGTTTTAAACTTTTGATTTAGTAGGTAGGTACCTACACAACACCTTATACCTACTTATTTTCATTTTAGTTTAATTTTAGTTTTTTTATTTATTTATTGTTTACTACTTATCAATTTTGATACGAAATAAATTTTTATCCTTATTAGGTATATACAAGGATAGGTATCTACCGACGTATTTTTCATAAATTTAAATTGTTCCCAAGTTCCTACCACATTGTTTTACCTAAGTGTAAGAAAATCAGGTATGGTAGGTCTAATTATAATCTAAAATTAATATAGCGCCGTTTTCGTATAAAAATACCATGGCTCATTTCATGATTGATCAACACTTTTAAAATTTCAACGCCAAATGTCTAACGTTTATATTTTTCAAAAGATAAACTGATAACCTATACCTATTTTCTGTAAATCGGCTAAGCACGAATTTTCATTTTTGTTATAGTATTAGTAGATATAGTTATGTATAAAAGAGTGTGTATGTGCACTAAAATTGTAATTTCCCAAAATATTTTTTTGAATACTGACCGTTTCGTAATTCGTATTAGTTAGGTAGGTAGGTACCTTAAAAATACCGTCGCTATTTATTTTTTGTAGGGGTGTTTTGTTAGTTATTTTTGATTAATACAATATTATTTATGAACTTAAGGAATATACCTACCAAAACATTTTTGTGAATATTTTTTTTTTTCAGAAATTAGTAGGTAGGTACTTCAGTATTTTCATTAGGTAGGTATAGGTATCTTTGATTAATTTGTTAAGAACCGGGGTATTTAAACAATTTTCGATACATACGTGAATAATTATTCGGCTACGTACCTATAACTAATTTATTCGTGTGATTAGGTTATTATTATTATTATGGATAATTTATATAGCGCCGTTTTCGTATAAATATGCCTCAAGGGCGCTTATCTACTGTAAATACACATCACCGTAAATACCTTGTAAAATGTGCTACAAGTACCTACCTAACTTCTTTTCAAGGCGTTAAACGCGTTTTAAATAAAGAATAACTTTTTTACACTAAAACAAGGAAAATTTTATATGTAGGTATGAAAAAAATAATGCCTATTACCTACTTATAATTTGCCTACCTACTTAACGTCGCTTAATAATTCTTTTTTCTGATCTGTACAATGTGAGTTTGATTTTATATTTCGATATTGAAATATAGTGTTTTTTTTAACATCATCACATTAACATATTTTAGGCAATAAAACGTAGATGAATAAAAATATACGTTCTGAAAATAACCTGCACGGCCGCTTGATTTTTAAATATTTCACTGATTAACAAAAAAAGGCTTAGTTAAAAATAATGGGTTCTTTCGTCGAAGAAACTCTTGGATTTGCTTAATATTTCCAGCACTTCTCTAATAATTTTATAATTAATCCTGAGATATTCAACGATCGGCGGATGACGTAATTACATTTTTACATTTTTATCCGCTGAAATTATTTTAGTTAATCTACGTACCTACGCAAATTTCACAAAAAATGCCTAAGATAAATCTTGTTATTCTCCGTCGTGATCGACGGCTTAACTTTTTTTCGAGAGAAAATGTCGTTTATTTATTAACTCGTGTATTTCCTGTTCTAATCATATTTACCTACTTTAAATCAAAGCATTTTCTAGATAATTTAACACTCCTGTCGCGAACTTTATTATAACTAATTAATATTTCTAATACAAAAATATCTACATACTTAAGTATACGTTTTGACCAATGCGTTTTTATTGTTATGGAAAAAAATTATTACGAAATTATAATATTTGGTATATTCTTAATTCGATGTTAACATTTCTAAAATTTTAATGACGAATGTTTAAATTTTTTAAGGTTTTAAATATATCAAGAGATAGGTATGTCTAGAAGCGAAAAATATTTGTTTTTCTCAACACCCGATAGAAAAACAATTATTGAAATGCAGATGGCCCGTTTCCAAGTAAATCAATCATAAAGGTTTCTGCTAAAATGCTTCGCAATTTTCTCAATGGATGACAGAGAGTTCACATGTGAAGCGTCGCGCCATTTTACTGTATATGGGCGGATATTGGATAAACAAATATCTAGGTGAAATGGGAATGTTTGTAATACATCAAGTGGCCACTATAACCCAGCCAATGACAGGTCATAAGCCCTGTAAACGCCTAGATATCCATATTCCCTTCCAAATTTCTCGTCTCTGTTGAGATGTCAAAAAGTAAAAGTATTTATTTTTCTACTTTCCTATCACACTTATCTTCCATTTTCAAATTTCTCATTTCACTTACCTTCCAAAGTATCTAACGTACTATCTTATAATATTTTTCTAATATCTATCTAGCATATCTTACCGAAGCCGTCGCTAGACGAAAACAACTATCGGAACCATAAAATAAACAAAGTCTAAAGATTTAAATACCTACAGCATCATTGGATTCATGATCATTCCCTAAAATTTGTTTATAAATGAGATATTTAAACGTTCACATAAAACAAAGATTTATCATTGTTATTTTTTTTCGGTTCAAGAAGAGAAAAGTTAGAATTTTAAAACAGAAAACTCTAGTACGATAGATGTTATTGTTTAGTTAATTTATTGTATTTTGGCATAATATTTCATTATGAAAACGCCAGACCGAACTAAATTAAAGATCTACAGAAAAAAGTTAATTAATAGACAAATGGCGGGTCACATGCGACCCATAGCAACTCTGAGAACTATTTAATATATCCTCTGCCCACGCTAAATAATATTGTTCCAGAAATAAAAGGTTAGTAGGTATTATAAGCGAGGTTATGTATCTGAGGCGCACTCAAAAGTTTTTCTCATTCTACCTGGTTTATTGATTGCCATTCTTTTATTTATTCAGAGATTCTAGAACTCACGTTTATCTATTTAGAAAAGGTGGGGCTTGGCTTTTTTTGCGGACGGATTCATCTAGATTTAAACTTTAAACATTGGTTCCCTCATATGGAATTTCGTTCAGGTAAAATCTGTTTTCTTTATGTCCGTCGGATACGATACAATAACGGATAGATACGCCTATGGATTATGAATCCGGTTTTTTAATAATGTTTTCTTGACTTTTGGTAAAGTTACCGATTTATTTTTTTCTACTGTTTTATATGCCTAAATAGAGTTATTTTACTGTGCAAATTGAAATCTAAGTTATTACAATACATTTTATTGGATAGGTAGGTGCTTTCTTTAACCTAGCCACATCACGTAGGTTATGTCTTTTTTTGTGTAATGCAATCTAACGCATCATCAAAATCATCAAGTAAAAAAAAAGTAGTAGATATAAAACAGGTATAAAGCTAGGTACTTTAAAAATAAACTTTTTTTAAATATGCACGTATTTAAAATCCACTGTAGGAAGATATACCTAATTTAAATGCTTCCCTCGACACGGGGTTCTCCAGTGAATAGTGCAATAAAAATTTATAGGTGGAAATAAATATTTATTTTTATTTTTAAATCCGTAACTAATAAATGCTCTATGTTTTATTTCGCTATTTCTAAACACTAACCTAATGCCGGATAGAACATTATTTATTTAGTGTCAACTTTTATAATGTTCTAAAATCACATATTGCTTATCCGTAAGAAAGTAGGATTTTTGTTCCGGTGGTGGCTTTTAAATAAAAAGCACAAACTATGAAGGAAAGTTTTTAGGAGTAGGTATTTAAGTATCTTTCTTTTATTTGCGCAATAAATATCATATTAGAGTAGGTAGGTACTACTGCTTTCAGTTCTTGACACCTCAATAATTGGCAATAAAAAACTTCGATAGATTAGTTTCGCTAGCTGTAGAATGATAAAATTTGGATTGAATAATAATATTATGTATTTGTCAGTAAATTTACTGTTGGTTAAGTACGGTATTAAAATCTGATTGTGAAGTACCTGCTCAGGTAAGAATGACAACGTTAGTAACAAGAAACTTTTACCTTTCCTGATAAAAAAAATATTTAAAAAAATGTTTTGTACTCCGTATTTTTGAACAGAATGCTGCTCCTAATGGATTTCTACAGTAACAATTCAACGAATAATTGATAAGTCGCAACTATTAATTGATTATTTTTTGCCCCATCCTATAGATGACTTAATTGCCCATTAATGTCATTATTTCTCTGTACGATTTCAGCACGATCAAAATTTTGAACTGTTACTGTTCAAACTCATTTCAAGCTTAGTTTTAGGTGATAACGTTAATAAAAATATTTATTGTTATGTCACCCCTATGTGCCTTGTGTGTGCAGATATCTGCACAGTAGGTAAGTGAACACATTGTTTGTCACGCGTATAGGCTGTTTTATGATTTGTTTATGAAAGTTGTGCGATTTGGTGTATTGTGTTCACTAGACTGTCGGTAGGTACTGGGATGCCACAGAGGTAAGGTCAGGAAGTTAGGTACACTGGCTAGTTAGGTGAGTACATACCCTCGGCTGAGCCATTAGAGCTCTTGACGCGGCGGGGAGGGCCGCCTCGCTGGCCACGACTGTAGGAGCACTTGTAATGGATTGAACTCCCATCCTCCTTCACTACACTGGGGTCACTAATTTCACTACTCAGCGGAGCGCCTCCGCAAAACGGGCTAATATTCTACGACACTCAAACTGTTCGTGAAAGGTTACGGTACGTCTGTTTGTATAGGGGCTATCACAGACGGTTTTTTAGGCTTATTCGGGTATACACTGTTGGATATGAATCACTTAATAATAGGTTACAAATGTGCAATTTCGGAGGGTCGCTATCTTGTTCCTCGCCAGTGACGTCCGTATTAGGCGTGAGGAATACCACTAGACCGACATACTCCGCGGTTGGAAAGGGTAAATTATATTCTACGGGACTATCCTAAATGATCCAATGTTGCGTTACTAACAATGGATGTTACGAGGTGGTTGGTATAAAGTAAAAAAGCGCATCCCGCGGGCGGCTATCTGGCGCGCGGAGCCTGCTCGGCGTGCATGCTGGAAGGGCGAATGCCGCCTGTACGGTCCTGTCGGCAGGTCCTATCGCGGTCACTGGGCGCACTCGCGGTGTGGGGGCAGTGTTGTGACAGTGCGCGCACGCGAGCCAGCCAGCGCGCTCGGCTCGCAGGTCGGACTGTGTTTACTGGCGGGCGACTACAAAGACGGATTCATCCTTAACTTCCTACCCCCGCCCTAAAGTGACAGACGTCCTTACATCATACCTATAATATCGTGAACTTCATTATCAGTGTTACTTATTGCATGGATAGGTACCTACCTACCTACTACCTACCTTCTTGGTTTTAGTATCTTCAAGAAGATAACGACTTTATACAGGTACCTACAAATATTTCATTTAAAGTAGGTAGGTACCTACATATGCCTAGGTAGGTACCTACCACTGATAAACACTTGAAACGTACTTTTTCAGCTATACATGTTTACTATTTATAGACAATTCATTTATGAAAGTTTGACATTAAAATTTTAAATTTTAGGCAACTTTCTCCCGTTGTAATTTTGCCAGAATTAGGTAACTATCTATGCTAGAAAGTAGAAAATGAGATTCGAAAATTTTGGAATGGGATTCGAATTAAGGATATTTAGCCCGGAGTCCGCGATTCTTACCACAGGGGCCCACAACCCATTTCAAGCTATTTTGAGAAATTATCATGCACAATTATTACTTATGGATTTTAATTAGTAAGAAGGTGTACCTACCTATCTAGGTTTTTCTTTTGAAAAAAATTATAAAATTTTGGAAGTAGATGTGGAATTTTTTTTTAGCTTGTGCAATAAATACATTCGTAGTTATAAAAAAAACAAACCTAGTTGGTAGGTACTCACTGCACACTTATTCATCTATAGCTTAACCGATGTTACTGCTGACCAAATTTTCATTTCGTAAAAACATTTAAATTTGTAAATGTGTCAATTATTATTGGGTCGTTCTCCCCTACCTACATACTGCTGCTACACAAACATGTATATAATTTACAGGACGACGAAAAATTTAATTTAGAGAATATTTGAGTAAAGAGTATGAAACTTTCCTCTTTGTTTAGTGGTAGCGCATTTGGATACCGTGCGTGAGATCGCGGGTTCGAATCCCGAGGGGGTCAATATGAAATATATATTTCAATGTCGTTTTTCACGTAAAATGTTACATTTATGATACCTTGGACTGACACTGAGGAGTTGAGATCTATAATAGCCTCTTTTTGTACGGCGCTCTTAAGGCAATTTTTCGCAAAAACAGCGCTTTATGAATTGTGAGACTGATCATCTTGCATTCTTGTAGGTTTGTAGGTACCTACCTATCTACTAAAAATGATCAAGATACACTGCACGATGTGTAGGTTGTAATTACAGTGTCCTATGCACTATTAGATGCGGATAAGGGAAAGTTAGTACCTACCTAGTAAAAGTAGGTAGTAGGTAAACCAGGAAACTACTTTTAATTCTAAGTTTAATATGAAAGACATAATAGACCTACCCAGATTCCTAGATCATTGTCAGGTAAAAAGCACCTTTCTACAAATAGGTATTATGTGGGTAGGTACCCTACCCACTACCTGCCTAGTAGATGTATGGTACCTAGGTACCTACCTACTAACCTTTACACCTTCTTACTAACTGGCAAGTTAGCACATCATTACAATAGTAAGAACGGGTCACGGAATATAATTCAAGTAATAAATGAAATAATGAAAAATCACACCCTATTTTATCTCACAACTAAATAATATCTTATAACAAAAAAAAAATTTTTTTTAACAAAAAATAAACATTTGAGCTTTTGTGATATGCTCTAGTATATTTCAATTTCGGGCTGCTTTCAAACAGTCGGAAATAATTTATTTTTTATATTGTTTCATTAGATTGATTTTTTTAATTTGGATCTAGGTACCTTACATTTCTTAAATTTTAACAATTAATTTCAAAATTTACCGCAACATAAATATTAAATGCATCATCATCATAATTCCATATCCGCTCCCTATGTGGAGCAAATGGATCTCACAAATTGCCTCCAACCCAAGAGATTCACTTTGAAGTATTTACAAAGTTAATGACGATTCAATGAATAGGTAGGTGTGATACAATTAAAAATAAATCACGTTTATGCACAAAAATAACACCAAATTGCATAAACGAGGAATTGTTTATCAGGGTAATATAAAGTGACCTGCATCGACTTCAAAACAGAAAAAGACATTTTTTGTTTCATGGTAAGTAAGTATTACAGGTTTATTTATTATATTTAAATAATTCAAGAGTCAATCTCAAAAGAATGTATTATATAAAAAACAGTTAAGTGTCGACTGTCTATGAAAAAGATTATTTTATTTATTGACCATTAAATTTTCCACGGTTGATGTTTTTAAAAAACCTAAATGCAACACGCAATTGAATAACTGCTTAGTTTTTTCTCAAATAGATTAATTGGCATTTCGAAATTCTAGCAGATTTTTTCTAATCAAACGGATATCTACATTGATTGGTTGAAAAACAAGAAAATAATTGAGAAACTCGCTTCAGTAAAATATTGTAGATGTAATTATTTATTTACATGTTAAGAAACGTTATCATGCAAATTATATTTAATTTATTGACTAATAAGAAGTCTATCTACTATTTAATCAAATGAATTATATATGTATCTACCAGAATATAAACGAGAGAGTGTTGTTTTCTAGGCCACAAGGCCTTAAAATCGCAAATTCGTTTAATTCACTTATTTTTTCTTATTTCACTGTTATGCGACCTCTTTGAAATGAGCCATTTTACAAGAATTTAGCAATTTAGAAAGAACCACGTATGAAGTATGCAACAAAATTTAACATTGGGTATTTTGCATTTTGGCATAATATCTATAGTTAGATAATAATTATACACATAGGTCAGGTTTCAAGAAGTAAGTCGGAAAACGTTCTTCACAGAAATAATGGTTAATACTAAAGAGAGCCCATATAGAAAAATCCAAAATTGTAACGTTGAACAATCGGGTTATAAAATATAAAAAATTTAATGTTAAAACTTGGTTAAAAAGACAGTTCCGTTTAGGTATTCATTCATAGTAAGATTCACTAGAAAACTATTTAGATGGATTGTGGTTTTTAATTGTTAGTTATTACAACTATTACAACTCTGTTGGTAATGTACAAAGCCATGCATGATGCCGCTCCAGAAAGATTTAAAAGAGCTTTGCATTCCGATGAACTAGCTGAAAGACGTCTCACACTTCGATCAGCTAATCTACAGCTATAGGCAGGGAGTTCCGATCCGTAATCAGCGCGCAAAGTTTGGAGAGCGCGCTTTTGCGGTTGCGGGCCCTGTTTTGGAATGCTCTCCCACCAGAAGTGCGCAACTGTGAGAGTGAAGTGATGTTTCGAAAGAAACTTAAGACCTATATGTTCTCAAAATCTTTTGATTAATTTTGATAATGGTATTTTCTACTCAGAAATTGAGTTTTCACTCACTTTAAATTCCCGAGCCGTTAAATTCAATATTTAAAGCGCCCTTGAGGTATATTTATACGAAAACGGCGCTATATAAATTATCCATAATAATAATAAATAATAATACAACTACGAGTACATGGACCCGATACCGGGAAACACGTGGCAAAATATTTAAAAAATCGGAAAATAAAAAAAATACCAAATATTTCACAGTGACAACATTCTTTACATGTACCTACTTAAAAAGATGGCTTGTTCAAGTTTTTGACGTGACAACGTCTAATAAATCGATGAGCGCCGGCTGCACACACGAAAAAGCATGACTCATTGTCACGTTCCGCCTGAGCCGAGTGTGCAAGCGAGAGCGCGGAACAAGCGATAGAGAGGCACGATTGGCCTAAGCGTTCGGTTTGTGACGCATCTATCTCTCTTTCACTCCATCGGCCGATGCGTCCGAGTAGAAGGGAGACAGCAGTAGCACACAAGCCACAAAGTAAAAGTGAAATTAACGAGTGCAAAAAAAAAAAAATTATCTAAAAAAATGGTAATTTTCAATTAACTCCTGCTTTGTATTATACAAAATAATGACAATTATTCAATTCATAAAAGTATGCTATTTTTCATCAATGTTTTCTTATGACGTTATCACGTAAAATTATCGTCCGTAAACCGACTTTAAAGACAACCAAAAGTTTTTTTCCAAATTTTGTCCGGTAATTTTTGTCCGGTTTTGATCGTAGGTACGTGGGTAATCTATAAAAAATAGACATGTAGGTAAAGGTACCTACAAAAAAGTGTCCGAAGTCACCCCACCCCGTTCGCTGGTATTAACCTAATTTTATTATGCACTATAAGAGTATTAATTTATTTGTTAAAATCTCAAATCCAATTTTAGAATAAATTACATATATTAATTTGTTGCCATCCAATCCGCCTCGTAGCATAGTGGTAGCCCATTTGGCTACCGTGCACGAGGGCACGGGTTCGATTCGACATAAAATATATTTATTTACATGTGATTTTCATATTCATATTTCACGTGTGATCATCCTACCATAATTTGTAATAAAAATGATCAAGATACACTGCACTTGGTGTACCAATGCCCTGTGCACCATTGGGTGCGGATAAGGGGAAGTTGCAGTCGTAGTCGTATGCAATATAAATTCAAGTAGGTACATAATATTATGCACCTAATACCTAGGTTTATCCATGTGGTAAAAACTGTTACCACGACTTTTAGTAAACTTCATACCAGCATGGATATTTGTTCCTTTCATAATAGTTGTAAATAAATGTTTTACTATCTACTTATCTAGTGTCTATGTATTTTGTTTTGAGCATTGTAGTTAGGTAGTTATATTAGGTACATACTACCTACATGCTGGGCAGCTGCCCTAGGTGTAGATACCATAGCGTGAAACTATTGTTTATCATACGTTGTGTGCAACAAAGTAGGAAGGTGGAACATACAAACTAACTTGAACACTGGATACCCACCATTATATAAGAATCGCTGTAGTAAACATAGGTAAGGATGCAAATTCCATATTTTTAACTGAACATGTGTATTAAGTATACTAAATGTGAAAACTGACGAGATTAGGAACCTCAATAAGGAACCAAAAAAAACTCTTCTTAAGAGCATACCCCACCACGTGACTCGCGGCCGCTTTCCCATACAAACGTATTCCTTGATTTTTCACACGTTTTGATATCGACCAGATGCGTATCTGTATCGTCTTTTTTTCTATCATTTATTTATCTCCTTCATTAAATAAAATATTAAAAAAATAAGACGATGCAAACACGCATCTGGTCGATATCTAAAATGTGTGAAAAAATCATTGCTTCAATGTTAAATTCCAGGGAGAAAATCAAGGAATACGTTTGTATGGGAAGCGGCCGCGAGTCACGCGGTGTGGTATGTTCTTAATATAGGTACCCAATTACTTAAGCAGAAAACAAATATCTATATTTATAAAATAAATACATAAATAGTTTTCCTACCTACTATAGGGTAAATGTTATACATGGAGTAACAAAACTCGTAGTACAAACCAAAAACTGGTGAATCTACATCATATTTGGAGTTAAATGTGAAGGTAATATGACTTTTGAATGAGCTTTAAATTTTTTCTTGTCGTAAAAGCTTTCATAAGTAGGTACCTACCGTAGATTAAGTAAAATTATGCAAATTTGTATTAAAATTAGGTTTTTGCCTTTGTTTCCTTTACGGATAGTACCCACCTATTAACATGAAAAATATTGTCTGTCAGGTCAAAGTCACGCCGACCATTTAATATACCATAGAGTTTTCGATTTACACGGGACAGTTTGAAAACTGCACAAGAAACTGTACAGTTTGCTGTCATGCTGTAGGTAATGGTAAGTACTTTATTATGTATAATATATATACTGCAAAAGCAATTTTTTTCTAGCCTCGGTAGGTAGGTACCTACATCTCTTTAAAAAATCGTCTGCGTTTTCTTGTCCCCCCCCCACGCTATCGATAACTTATCTAGATTCCTAATATTATGTATAGATATATATATTTATCCTTAACCGCTTAATTTTAGCTATGTTCTCAAGTTTCAATTTTGGAATTGGCATTGTGTAATAAATCGTGGGATGACCAGATGACTATCTTCTGTGACCCCTAGCGTCATCACATGTCATATAGCACACCTACCTACGTGATCGGATCTTATTTCAGTTTTATTTACTATGAATAAATATCTCCGTTCCTAATCGTTAAAAAATCTGCAATGTAAGTTAATTGTCATTTTTGGTTTAGAAAAATAAAGGTAAGTAAATAAATGTAACTGTATTAATATTTTTATTTCCGATATACACATTTAAGAAAATGTTTACCAGGTTTAAATCATTTTATAGGTATAATAAGTTTAAAAAAATTGTATAATAAAAGAAGCAAGACTATAAAAACAATACTTAGGGACAAAGTTTCATCTAATTTGGGTAATTATTTTATTTGGTTAAATAGAAGGTATAGAATACATTGAATATCTTAGCATGTTCACAAGTGATGGAAATATGGACAAGGACATTGAAAGGAGGGTTAGTGCCGGTAACAGAATTAATGGTGCCTTAAAGTCGGTAGTATCTAATAAGTGCTTATCAAAAGGGGCTAAATTGGCAGTGCATAATGGAGTTCTGGTACCAACCCTTATGTATGGAAGCGAAGCATGGAGTTGGAAAAATAAGGATGAAAGTAAATTGAATGCAGTTGAAATGCGATCTCTCAGGCGAATGTGTGGTAAAACTATGTATGATAGGTGCACTAATGTTGAAATTAGAGCAGAATGAAAGGCTGAGATAAGCATTATCGACAAAATTAAGAAAGGTCTTTTACGTTGGTTCGGTCATGTAGAGCGAATGGATGATGAAAGAACGGCTAAAAAAATATATGATGCGACTGTGCCTGGATGTAGAAGTCGAGGAGGGCCGAGAAAGACATGGCATGATCAAGTAAAACAAGTGCTTGAAAGTGGGCATGAAAGAAGTCGGAATAATCGACGTGCGTGCACGAGAAGATGAATGAATGTGGAGGAAGCAAGTATGCCAGGACAGAGTGGTGTGGCGTTCTATTCTCTCTGCCTACCCCTTCGGGGAATGGGCGTGATGGTTAGTTAGTTATATAATAATAATAATAATAAATGCGGACAATTTTTAAAGCGCCGTTTTTGTGAGTAAATCACTTCAAGGGCGCTGTAGATACAAAATAATACTAGACTTATTAGGTACTACGCTTAATAATACATACTTATGACATAAAATACCTAAACTAATATTATAATTACATATAACTAAACGGTAACCTCAGCACTCGGATACGATTTCTCAAACAAGTAGGTACATGGTGGAAAGGTTCCTGAAAGGTAAGCCGAAATTCCAATCGTCCATGCGCTTTGTGTCTGCAAGACGAAAGGGAATCCAGTCCTTTACCTATTACTAAAATCAATTTATCGTGGCGTTTTCTTTAGGTACCTATCTGTATGTTTTGTTTATAATTTATCAAGTTTATCTACCTACCTACAGTTCCATTGGTGTAGGCCATTGAGGTGATTTTTCAAGAAAATGGCGATAAATAAAGTATGCATCATTGCCGTTGATTCATTTATCTAATAAAAGAAATTGCAAGTCTAAGATCTCATAATAATTAAACTAATTCTTTTAAATACCATGTCATTTAAAAATGCATATATTTATGGTCAACAAACACAATTTAATTCATTTATATTTTAAGCCATTTATTTAAATCCACTAAAGATAGAATTTTCTAAGACAGTTCGGTATGTAGGTGAAGGTATTTAGTTTTCGCGGTTAATGATCCTCCCAGCTCTTTAAATATTTGGTTTATTGGAACAAATTAGCCGAGATAAATAGAATCCACTAGTACATTCAAGTATCGAGATAAATGTTCGGATAGGCACATAAATTTACACTGCAGCACCCACCACGGTGTTGTCAGGTTAACATAATTTATTTTAATTACAACGTTCCTCGAATAGACAAAGAAGAGACAAATCACACGCAGTAAACACCCCGATTGTAAATATGTATTATACACATTTGATAACGTCTCTGTATCGGATTTGCTTTAGAACACCTATTTAGCTCTTGCCGGACCGCCCCCCTCGCATAAAATAACAGACGATCTTACTTATTTACATGTGTATTTGATGAAATATTAAAAAATAGACGGAGATAACCATCTTCTACGGTAATAAATCACAGTTGCACGGGTCGGATGCAGAAGGCTGTCATTTTAATGGCCCTCGTCAACGATAATTCAGAACAATCGTAAAGTAGGCGGGAAACGGGCGACTGACGCGCGATACTACGACTGCCATCTCTTGCGCGATAGCGGAACTATTTGCTGGTTTGAAACTCGGCTGTCACAAACATAATAGGGGACTGAAGGTAAGCGTGGTACAAAATACTTTTGTTGCTAAAGTTGAGGAAAAGAAAAGGGCTAATAACTTACCTACATGGTAGCAAGTTACATAAATATTGTTCAAAGCTTTCCAGATTGAACCGTAGTTTACCTACCTACGAGGAAGTGACGGGTTTTAGAATATCCAAGAAAATAAATAATAAATGGACATATTGACTGTTATAAAGCATTTGAATAAAAAATTTATCATAACAGTCTGAATGAAGGATGTTTTATAGGGTTTGAGGAAAGGTAGTAATGCTTCAGACGTTTCTTAAAAACAAATGTGCATCTTTCTCATCCAGTGGTAAATCGTTCCATAGTTTTGCAGCCTGGACAGTGAATGATTTCGTAAAAAGGGAAGTGTGTTGCCTAGAAATACAGAGTGTTTTTTCATTCGATGAGTGTATTGATAGTCCATGCTCAGAGAGGTAAATAAAATTATCTGGTATTGATGTACTCGTAGATACCTAGATATTAGGTGAAGAAGATGATTTTTTTCTGATTTATATTACTTATCCCAGTTCATACGGACTCAAGAGTGTTTAAATCTCTCGCGTATTATACTAAATAAAGAAAATGAAACAAATAGTAATTATAATCAAAGTATCGTAATTAGAGAAAAGAATAGTCACATCCGGTTGGTGCCCCCATTTTGGTTTCTCTTCGCCCAGGGTAGAAACCTCCCTACTGCCATTTAATTGAAACCGCGACTGGCAAACACGGGCGGGAAATTTATTGCCGAAGGTCCTCTAATTTGTATTCAAATTTAGTAAAGAGGGCCCAAGAAAGAAAAAATGGAAAAACGAGAGGTCGTTTACAAGGGTCCACAGCTGGTTACACGACCAACCTTGTTCCGAGCTTTGAATGAGACGATAAATAAGGCACAGGTTCGAGTCCTGGCTACTAACTGACACCCAGCGCCAGCTCGACACTTTCCAATCTCCGAGGACATGACTCCTTTGGTTTACTTTAAATTGCCTCATATTAATGGGCAATAACTTTACACTATGCATCTGCAGTACCTCAGTCCGATGCAGACATGGCAAGTTCGTGCTTTAAGTAAGTACTTTGTCATTCTTCTGTTGGATTCTCACAAATATAGGTTGGTCAAGCAATAGTTTAGCTGCCGCTAAACTTTAGCTCATGGCTTAAAGTCCCGCTTTGGTTTAGCTCATTAGGTTACAGACACTGACCCGAAGATATATTGAATAGGTCCTGAAATAAGTCCTGTGAAAGATGTAGTAGGCAATTCTAAACAGCGATTGGATTTTTATTCTAATGCAAAAATATTTTGAATGTGTACATATACTTGTAGACAAATAACTAGATTATACCTTTTTGCTGGGCTAAATATCAATCACAATTGATAATCTCAAACAGAGACGCTGTGGCCGGACAGGTCATAAGTCCTGTAAAGGCCGAGATAATCCATATTCGATTCCAGTGTCTTCTCTGTCTGTGATGAGGATTGGCAATAATGATTATTGTTTGTCTGCATCGTGCTTTGGTGGTAGGGTGTTTGGCTGCCATGCATGAGGTCGCGGGTTTTTGATTCCCGATGGGGTCAACCACAAGAAATATTTATGAATGTGAGTTTTACATAAAAGTTTCATCCAATGTTTATACCTAGGGACTGGCACCTGAAGCGTCAAGACTGATCATCTTGCCTTCATGTAAATGTTATTTAAGGATAAGGGAGAGTAGTAGTAGGTTAGCCTAGTGAGAAAACAAAAATAACTATAGTAACCATATGTGTCATTTGTCATGTGTCTTTAAATAAAATTTATCGGAAAACTTAGCAAAATGAATGTTAGTTTATACAAATATTGAGTTCAAGTTTCTTTGTTTAAAACGTAATAAAAGCGTCTTCAGCTATTAATTACCACTAACTAAACTAACTAACTAACCATCACGCCATTTCCCAAAAAGGGGTAGGGCAGAGAGGATCAGAACGCCACACCACTCTGTCCTGGCATACTTCTCTTGCTTCCTCCACATTCATACCTCATCTCATGTACCAGGCACGCGTCGATTATTCGACTTTTACTTGCCCACTTTCAAGCACTTGTTTTACCTTGATCATGCCATGTCTCTTCTTGCCTTCCTCGACTTCTACATCCAGGCACAGTTCGCATCTTATATTTTTTTAGCCGTTCTTTCATCATCCATTCACTCTACATGACCGAAGACCAACGTAAAAGACCTTTCTTAATTTTGTCGATAATGCTTATCTCAGCCTTGCATTGCTGCTCTAATTTCAACATAGTGCACCTATCATAACATAGTTTTTACCTAACACATTCGCCTGAGAGAGCCCTTTCTCGCTCTGAGAAAGATCGCATTTCAACTGCATTCAATTTACTTTCATCCTTATTTTTCCAACTCCTTGCTTCGCTAATTACCAAATTCACTCAAATTTCAATATGTTAATTTACTTATCCGCATACCTGTAAAATGATTTATTTATAATTACCTCAAAAGGTTTCACGAACGACTTCGTAATTTACTGATTTGAATAACCTCCACAATATTAAATACGTAGTCCTTTCCTGAGTTCCTGGTAAACAGATTACAATTTATATCGGAACCAGGTAAATCCACCGACTTTGAGGAGCAGCCATCATTCGTCATTCCCTGGTGTCGAAATGTCCCAAGAAGGATTATTGGATGAGACGCATTTTTTTTTAGTAAGTTCTTTCTTTAAGTAAATGCATTTATTACTTTTGTCTTTATTTTAATGGCAACATTTGAAAATGACATTTTATTTGACAGAGAATCTCAAACTTGTGAAAAAACATGATCTCGTTAGCCCTTGACACTGGGAAAAATTTCCCGTATGACTCAGAACTTTTTCAAGCTTTGGACCGTGCATTAAACTACGTAGAAGGCTCGAATCTATCAGTATTGGTCAATATTTCTTTGAGAAATAAAGAAAATAACCTATAATGTTAGAGCAAATAGAAATGTGTCCAATTACTGTAAATTACACGCTTTTTTACACTTAAAAAAAATTGCATAAGTCTTTAACTTATTTCGATTAGGTTTCATAAAAGTCCATTCAATTTCTCCCAAAAAATACCTTAAACAATTTGGTTAATACAGTTCCAACAACACTTTGTTTTGTAAAATATTTTTCTTAAGTGTCCAATAGCTATAGTATCCACCATCGACCCTACAGCGAATGGATGATGAAAGAACGGCTAAAAAAATATATGTTACGACTGTGCCTGGATGTAGAAATCGAGGAAGGCCGAGAAAGACATGGCATGATCAAGTAAAACAAGTGCTTGAAAGTGGGCATGTAAGAAGTCATGTGCGTGCATGAGAAGATGTATGAATGTGGAGGAAGCAAGAGAAGTGTGCCAGGACAGAGTGGTGGGGCGTTCTATCCTCTCTGCCTACCTGATGGTTTAGTTAGTTAGTTAGTAATCTGATCAGACTGATTATCTTGTCTTCATGTAACATATGATCAAGATTCACTGCACTTGTGTATAAATAGCTACCTTATACACATCTAGATACTTAGTTTGATGAGAGAAACATTTCAGCTGGAATTATAATATTTCCCACAGTCGTCTCTGCAATGCGTCTCAATCTCACGTCGTATAGAAATCTCAAGCAACATATCAATGCAATAATAATATGGCTGCATTCCTAAATTCCTTCCGCATAAGGCCCAGACCTCCACACAGCCAACCTAATCATAGAGAAGTCGAGTGGAACACAGTTGTCCAATATCCACTAACAACCGAGAACTCAGCTCTTCCGTATTAGGAAATGGGAAGAATTCCATATCGTTATTGATACAACTGCCTATTTCATCTCGTCTATAATACTGCAGATGGGATAGTTAAAACGTGAGGCATAGTTTAGACAGGCTATGCGGAGGCGCGAAATTCATGCCTCTAATCTCTAATAATTGAGGGACCGTTTTTTCAGAATGATACATCAAACATAAAGTGATACATTGTTAACACTTGAAATGAATAAAAAAAAAAAATTGTTGAAAATATAGTGAACAATTTTAATTTAAATTTTTGGTAGAACCATTTTTATTTCTAAAAAGTTCAAATATTAACTTATTATAGAAAATAAAAAAAAGTATAAAAACATGATCATATGACCTTGAAGTTTTAAACCGTAATTTAAAAAAATATTTTGCAATTATTGTTTATACGATCCTTTTTTTACTATTAAAAGGTACCCAACTGTAAAATTTGATTTGTTTGATAATCACTATGAGAAAACGTTATATTCGGTTCCCAAATTTAATAATTTTTGACTTAGTACCTACACCGCTATTGATATTATTTTTTGGACATCTTATAAAACGCAGTTTTTACGAAAATACGCCTAAGGAGCGTTGTACAAAAAAAACAGATCTCAACTCGTCCTGCAGCTACCAAGCGCATAGACGGTCGGAATTAAACAATAAACAAGTAACATATTTATTTTCAGTTAGTGAATTAGATAATATATAATTATTAAAAATTAGGCTTTTGTCCAGCAGTGGACTTTCACATGCTAATAATATCATGATTATTATTATGATTATTATTGATGGATAATATATTAAGCGCCATTTTTGTGAGAAATCACCTGATGGATATCCAGGCGAATGAAGAATGTTGCAATTTAATTTTTAAAATATTTTTGCTAAAATGCTTGGTCATGTCTAAATTGTTTACACAGCGACTTTTGCGAATGGAAATGTAAACTGGCTACTGGCTAGATTGCCTGCGCCACCTAAACTAGGCTTCAGCCAAGTCTGTGATCCAATTCTGAATAATTTTATCGTGATTTTAATGAACTTACTACGTGCAGTTAGTGCCAATGCGATATAGTAAATCTTATCGAGGATTGGAGTATTTTAATCAAATTTTGACAGAAACATGTTAAGTTACAAGTTGTCAACAAAGACAAATTAAAATTTATTATGATAATTTAATTTTTGGCAAGAAAAATCGACTCAGAATCGAATGTATCTAGATTTTGTGGTGAACGGTAAAACTAATTTGTAGCTATCTTTTGGCTGCACATAATGTCAGCGTTGGGAATTTTGGTGTTTTCAAAATAATATCCGGATTTATTGACAGCCACAAAATGCACAAAGCTTTGAAAATTTTATTATATCAGTACTTATAGGGAAATACGCAGACCGATTTTAGAAAATAACAGATGTACTTTTTCATTTTCAGGACAACTGAATGTGACTAACTAACTAACTAACCATCACGCCATTTCCCCGAAGGGGTAGGCAGAGAGGATAGAACGCCACACCACTCTGTCCTGGCACACTTCTCTTGCTTCCTCCACATTCATACATCTTCTCATGCACGCACGTCGATTATTCCGACTTCTTATTTGCCCACATTCAAGCACTTGTTTTACTTGATCATGCCATGTCTTTCTCGGCCTTCCTCGACTTCTACATCCAGGCACAGAAGCATCAAATATTTTTTTAGCCGTTCTTTCATCATCCATTCGCTCTACATGACCGAACCAACGTAAAAGACCTTTCTTAATTTTGTCGATAATACCTACGCAGACCGATTTTAGAAAATAACAGATATCCTTTTTTTTCAATTTAAATAAAAACAATAAATTATTAGAGAGCACATTCAATATTAGGTAGCTACTTTAAAAAAAATAGAACAGCATTTTACGTATAACGCAAAAAAAAAAATCTCTAGCCTCAGTAGGTACTTCCCTTAATCTCGCGGGTAAGTCAAGAATAGGATGGATAGGTTTATCGCGCTCCACAGAATTTCGCCACTGGTTTAAGAGTCATGTGATTTGCATGCCGCGGCCGAGACACAAATCAACCGGAGCCGGTCGGAATCCATTGCATCTGATCAGAGTCAAGATGCTGGGGCAGTTGTCAAATCTCCCCGGCGAGGAGTTGGATATGTCAGGTGTTGTCAACCGGCTCGCCCATTGTTCGCGGGCCGCGGCCGAGGGACGCTGGGATCCGACCGGAGCCCTGGACACGCCACTCCGGCCCAGGTATGGATTGAACACACCTGCCTTGATGTGTTTTAAAAAAATGTTTCATAAGTATAATTTTTATGAAATTAAACAACTTTTGTTTTAAACTACTTTTTTATTATTTAACACTCCATCCGGTTTCGGCGACACATACTCCTTCATCAGGGATTTGTAATAAAAATTAATTTAAAAATTAAGTAATTAAGTCGCTTAACTAAAATAACTAACTACAATCCCTGATGAAGGAGTAGTGTCTTCCGATACCGGTTGGTTGTTTAGTGTTAAAATAAAAAAA